>CALYLW010000717.1:0-228323 GCA_944989445.1 Ampullaceana balthica
AAAGAAATGAAAACAATCTTCAGAATAGTGAAATTCTACGAGAACAAAATTATAACACAAATGAATTGATGGCCTATGTCTCAGAAAATCAACCACGTTTAGTTGAGGATCAAAGAGCTGCCTACATTCACATCTTAGAACTGGTTACCTCAAAAAAAGGTGGAATCATATTCCTTGATGCTCCAGGAGGTACAGGTAAAACTTTTGT
The DNA here is from genome assembly GCA_944989445.1 of Ampullaceana balthica. Classification (NCBI taxonomy): domain Eukaryota; kingdom Metazoa; phylum Mollusca; class Gastropoda; family Lymnaeidae; genus Ampullaceana; species Ampullaceana balthica. Next base: position 209 of record CALYLW010000717.1, read on the forward strand.
GATCAATTTGCTCTTGGCTACAATCAGACGAGACAAAGGTATTGCTCTAGCCGTTGCTTCTTCTGGCATAGCATCAACATTGCTTGCAGGGGGTAGAACAGCTCATTCTGCTTTCAAGTTACCTTTGAACATGAACCATTCTGAGAATGTAACCTGCAACATATCAAAAGGATCAGGAAAGGCCAAGGTACTAGAACAGTGTTCTCTCATTGTCTGGGATGAGTGTACAATGTCACACAAGCGAGCTCTTGAAGCCTTGAACAACACTCTTCAGGATTTAAAAGGAAACACAAAACTAATGGGAGGAACAGTTGTGGTATTAGCTGGAGATTTTCGACAAACTTTGCCTGTCATTCCAAGGTCAACACCAAGCGATGAGTTGAATGCCTTCCTCAAAGCTTCAACTCTGTGGAAACAGGTCAAGAAAATGACTCTGACCACCAACATGAGAGTCCATTTACATGGAGATAATGCAGCAGGCTACTTCTCACATCAATTGCTTCAACTTGGCGATGGAAAGTGGCAGGTAGACCCAGCATCAGGAACAGTTTCTTTCCCATCAAATTTTTGCACTGTAGCAAAGTCACTTGAAGAGTTGAAACTTGCCGTTTTTCCAAACATCCAAGACCAGTTTAAAAATCCTGAGTGGTTGTGCGAAAGGGCCATTCTTGCTCCAAAGAATTCAAGTGTCAACAGCATCAATTCTCAAATTCACAATTTTCTACCAGGCATTTCAAACAACTACAAATCTATTGATACGGTTACAGATCCGGCCCAAGCTGTTTACTATCCAACAGAATTTTTGAATTCATTAGATCCTCCTGGCATGCCATCACATAACTTGGAACTTAAAATCGGAGCTCCTATCATACTTCTGAGAAATTTGGATCCCCCTAAACTATGCAATGGAACACGATTGAGCATCAAGCATCTCTTACCTCATGTAATAGAAGCCACAATTTTGACAGGCTGCGCCAAAGGAGAAGATGTCTTCATCCCAAGAATTCCACTCATACCAACAGATATGCCTTTTGATTTCAAGCGCCTCCAGTTTCCAATCAGGCTTGCATTTGCCATGTCTATCAACAAGGCACAGGGACAGTCTTTAAAAGTGGCAGGCATTGTACTTGAGGAAGCATGCTTTGCCCACGGACAGCTATATGTGGCATGTTCTAGAGTTGGGTCACCAACAAATCTTTTCATTTTTGCACCAGACGGAAAAACCAAAAATATAGTCTATCGACAAGCCTTAATATAAGCAATATATAAATTACATGTACTTATTTTTAATTACATTTCAATTTATTTTTTAAATTGTTTTTCAATGAATGAATTGAAATATTTTTTTTAAAAATCTGTTGACTATTATTTTAATCGTGCGGCGACGCCGGGTAACCCGGCTAGTAGTGTAATATCGAAACATATATATATATATATATATATATATATATATATATATGTGTGTGTGTGTATATATATAATATATATATATATATATTATAATAAACTCAAAAATATAAGTAGTTCATATTTGTTTATTTTATAGCCTTTTAAAAACATGGCAAAAAACTTATATAAATAATATACTAAAAATTCAGTTAAAGCTAATGTTAACAGTTAGTATTTTTGATTCGTTGAGCCTTTCGTAGTAAAAGAGGGTCAGTGCTGGGTTCCTATTTGATATAACTGTCCATAAATCATTTAATGTTATCGGGTTAGGATAAGTGTTTAAAAAATCTATCTCAAATCACCTTTATGTATTTGGTCAAAAATTAACTTGAATATAGACCGCTTAAAAGAGTCGATAAAACCTGTTACTAGAAGAGTAAACTATAAATAGTTTGTAAGAACTTTCTGCTCAAAATGAAACCAGAAGTGAATTTACAATTGTAATACGAGATACCACCACAAAAACAAACGCACACACATGCACAGCAAGCAAACAAAAGGCGTGTAAAGTACAAGGTAAACAAACAACTGTCATGTGAGCTGTAGAAAAGTTATATATTTTAATTAACATGAACCCTGATTGCACCACAAAAACAAACGCACACACATGCACAGCAAGCTAACAAAAGGCGTGTAAAGTACAAGGTAAACAACTGTCATGTGGGCTGTAGAAAAGTTATATATTTTAATTAACATGAACCCTGATTGCACCACAAAAACAAACGCACACACATGCACAGCAAGCAAACAAAAGGCGTGTAAAGTACAAGGTAAACAACTGTCATGTGAGCTGTAGAAAAGTTATATATTTTAATTAACATGAACCCTGATTGCACCACAAAAACAAACGCACACACATGCACAGCAAGCTAACAAAAGGCGTGTAAAGTACAAGGTAAACAACTGTCATGTGAGCTGTAGAAAAGTTATATATTTTAATTAACATGAACCCTGCTTGCACCACAAAAACAAACGCACACACATGCACAGCAAGCTAACAAAAGGCGTGTAAAGTACAAGGTAAACAACTGTCATGTGAGCTGTAGAAAAGTTATATATTTTAATTAACATGAACCCTGCTTGCACCACAAAAACAAACGCACACACATGCACAGCAAGCTAACAAAAGGCGTGTAAAGTACAAGGTAAACAACTGTCATGTGAGCTGTAGAAAAGGTATATATTTTAATTAACATGAACCCTGCCCTGCTTGCACCACAAAAACAAACGCACACACATGCACAGCAAGCTAACAAAAGGCGTGTAAAGTACAAGGTAAACAACTGTCATGTGAGCTGTAGAAAAGTTATATATTTTAATTAACATGAACCCTGATTGCACCACAAAAACAAACGCACACACATGCACAGCAAGCTAACAAAAGGCGTGTAAAGTACAAGGTAAACAACTGTCATGTGAGCTGTAGAAAAGTTATATATTTTAATTAACATGAACCCTGCTTGCACCACAATAACAAACGCACACATATGCACAGCAAGCTAACAAAAGGCGTGTAAAGTACAAGGTAAACAACTGACATGTGAGCTGTAGAAAAGTTATATATTTTAATTAACATGAACCCTGCTTGCACCACAAAAACAAACGCACACACATGCACATCAAGCTAACAAAAGGCGTGTAAAGTACAAGGTAAACAACTGTCATGTGGGCTGTAGAAAAGTTATATATTTTAATTAACATGAACCCTGCTTGCACCACAAAAACAAACGCACACACATGCACTGCATGCTAACAAAAGGCGTGTAAAGTACAAGGTAAACAACTGTCATGTGAGCTGTAGAAAAGTTATATATTTTAATTAACATGAACCCTGATTGCACCACAAAAACAAACGCACACACATGCACAGCAAGCTAAGAAAAGGCGTGTAAAGTACAAGGTAAACAACTGTCATGTGAGCTGTAGAAAAGTTATATATTTTAATTAACATGAACCCTGCTTGGATTTGAATCCGGATTATTTTGTACTTATAGATTAATATTAATGTCTTGAAACGAGAAAATTTTAAGTCGACAAAGTCCGTCAGGCAAGTCAGTTAGTTAGTTCCTCTTGGGCCGAAGACGGCACATAGGGCAGAAGTCATTGATTTCCATTTACGACGATCCGTCCCCAATTGTATTAGGTCTTGATTATTTCTTAGACCCATGGTTGAGCTTTCTCTTTTGATTGTTCTACTTAGGGTTTCCTTTGGTCTTCCTTGTTTTCTTTTGCCTTTTGGGGTCCATATGAAGGCCTGCCGTGGTAGTCTTCTCTCGTCAATTCGAAGAACATGACCGATATAATTCCAACGCCTTCTCCTTATAAAGGTTGACACATATTCTTGGTTGGTTTCTTCTCTTATTGTTTCATTTGATTAAAATCACTCCATTTTATATTCAAAATTTTTCGGAGGCATTTGTTCTCGAAGGCAACTAATTTCTTTTCTATAGCTTGAGTGGATTTCCAGCTTTCACATCCATATGTTAGTACAGGGATTACGCAAGAGTTGAATAGTCTAAGTTTTATATGTTTGCTAAGTGTCTTTGATCTCCAAGTCAGTTGATGCAAGTCAGTTACAGCATCTCAATTTTTTCTTTTTTTTAATATTTTTGTAAACACTGAATGTCTAAATATCTTTTTAAAGTTTTAAAAATTTAAATTTTTCTGTATTTCTTTTTTATAAACAAGAAAGATAACGAGGACACAAAAAATAATTTTAAATAACTCAATTAACTCCCTTAAATTTCATTTTAACTTGTGCAACGGTGGCCAAACCGCGGCTATGGGGTAACATGCGGGTCTTGTGTGGTCACATTACGGCTCGCGAACAATTTATTAATTAAAGACATTTCGTTTGAAATATAGAATATGACAAATAAATGATACTTTTAAATAAATCTTGACCGAAACAAAGTGTTAAAAAACATTTTGGGCTTAATCTGAATTCAGAAAAAAAGCATGCTTGCTGAGTCAAAGTCTGGAATGCGTCAGCAGTATTCACTACTATCTGCATCCAGCAAATAATGTGTCACGTCAACTGAGGCAAGTTATGCCATCGCTTGGAATATTACTCGTGCTAAACAACCTTATTCCGACAGAACTTCGCACAACTACCACATATTTACCAGGTTTCAAATAAAATTGCTTGTTTCAGAGCTTCTCAGCAGAATGATAACAGTCAATGTTCTCTATAATTACAAGTATACATGCCTTGTGTTTCTATTTTTAAATGTTAAATATTTAAATATTTTCTTAACAGTATAACTGTGACGCATATATTTCTTCAATATACGGTTAGTGTAAAGACTGTTGAAATATGTAAATCATTAAATCTGAAGACAAAATAGGGTCGTGTCCCATAGCCCGCAGTGCCTAAATGCGGCTCTTAACAATTTTTTTTAATTTTTAAAAATGTCCCTTAGTTACTACAGGTCTGGCCACCCTTGCATTAGACGATATTTATTTTATTGGTTTTTTTTTAAATGGTCCTTAAAATCCGCCGAAGCCTGTGCTTAGAAGGTACACTTAACTTTGCGAGCGACCTTGACTTAACTTTTTGGGTGACCTTGGCTTAACTTTGTGAGTTACCTTGACTTAAATTTATGAGTGACCTTGATTTAACTTTGTGGGTGACCTAGACTTATCTTTGCGAGTGACCTTGGCTTAACTTTGTGAGTTACCTTGTCTTAAATTTATGAGTGACCTTGATTTAACTTTGTGGTTGACCTAGACTTAACTTTGTGAGTGACCTTGACTTAACTTTGTTAGTGACAGAGGCTTAAAACTTAAGTTTGGAACACAACTGTATACATTTTTAAAAAAATATTTAAAGAATAGAAAATTAAAACATTTATTTCTAGCATACGACAAAAACTGTCATAGTTTAAATTCAATATTATTTGCAACAGTTATGAAGCTTTTTTACCGTTATTGCCTTTTCATTAGGAAACTTATTCTTACAAAAAAAAACATTTTTTTTTACAATCCTAGTGTATAATTTCGAATAATGTTTGGGGACCAACCATCCAGTTTTCAGAACCGTTGACATGAAATTAAAAAAACATGCAAGCTGTACTATTACTTCATTGTTATCAGTTATTTTTAGTAAGACGATGGTTCGGGCATTCCCTTTGGCTGAGGTTATAAAAATCTTTTACTGGCACGAAACACATGGCCGTCAGGGGAGTCTTATCCCAACAAGACGTTAGGAGGTGGTGGGAGGGGGGTTGGTGGGGTGGTGGTGGGGGGGGGGTAATCTCGGATAAGATATTGTGCATCTGTTCTTATGGGGATGATGTACTTCAAATGGGACGCAAAGAAACGGCGAGGTTACCTGGTGAGGATTTACGCAATGAATTGAGTTTGTTAGTCGGGGTAGGATATTTCAGCAGGGGTTGAGAATCGCTTTGCCCTGGTTAACGTTGTTAAGGGTTCCAGTTTTTTTTGTTGTTTTTTTTGTGTGGTTAGGGTGAGTCTTTGTCTCTGAAGTCAAAATGTGATTGGATGAAAGCGAATTATTTTTTGAAACACGTCACTATCAGAGACCTCCATAAAATAAACCCCGTAGAATCAGAGGTGTTCAAAAAATCAGATCCGCATTTTGCCTCGACATCAGACATACAAACACCCACATGCAAAGATGCTACAACAACAATACTAAATCCGACTTTAGTGACGACCAGCAACAAGTGTTCCTAAGCTCAGAACAGTTAAAATAAGACAAAAAGACCATCTCTTTGGTTGGCTTAACAAATTGTAAGTAGACCTCTTCTGATCATAAGGTTTATCATCCTTCCCTGTGGCGCTACAGCCCATGTAGGGATTGGGCCTGCCTCACGATCCCCTTCCACTCAGTCCTTATCAACGCCTTTCTTCTCCAACATTAGATGCCCAGTTGTTGTAGATCTTTCTCTACGTCATCAATCCATATAAGCCTAGGTCTTTCCTTGAGCCGTTTTCCTCTGGGGTTTTGGTGGTGTACCCTCTTTACTCCTCTATCATTTGACATTCTTTCTAGGTGTCCTGCCCAGCGCAGTCTGCCCTTTTTTTTATTTCTGCAACTATAGTGGTATCCTGATATACAGAGCTGTCTTTACACCATTTTGGGCCCCTGGGCAAAGAAATAGTGTTGGGTCCCTGGGCAAAGAAAGAATGCGCGCGCAGGAATAAAAAATAGATATCCATAATATATATAAATAAACATATTCCCATGGGGCCCCTATGCTCGTGGGCCCCAGGGCTAATGCTCAACCTGCATATGAGTTAAGAAGACGGTCCTGCTGATATAGACTGTATAGTTCATGCATGGTTGGTTCTTATTCTCCATCCGAACCTCTTCTGGTCATAAGGTTAGATAATACCATTTCCATTCGGGCCGTCCAATAGATGACGTCACGCGATTTTGGCCGATTTCTTAACCCCCTAGTCACATAACATCACAAAAACTTAGATCCCCTCTCTCATAGGTGACGCCAAAAAGCTTTACCCCCTCCCCCTAAAAGCCGTATTTTCAATTTAAAAACGAGCGTGTTTCAAATCATTTTTTTTAAATTTAAAGTTGCCAATTTTTGATGTCACGTCACATTTCTTTAACACCCCACCCACCCCTCACCACACATCGTCACCAATGTGTGGACCCCCCCCCCACCCCCATCCTCACCCCCACTAGTTGCGTGACGTCATTTATGGAGATCCCACATTCAGCGTTTGACTGGTCGCACTTTTCAATTCCCCTTTGAGAAGATTTCAGTGTATACTTCGTTTTGTAGAGAATTAAAGATCAAGCTTAAGGTCCGTGTCAACTCCGTGTATGTCAACAACAAACCTAATCTCTGAACCAAAAGCATTTTTATGGTTTTGTTTTTTCCTGTTTTACTTCATAGTTTTTTTTTGCAGCTTTTTTTTCTCAAATACTATTTTCTTTGGGTGTGTGTTTCAGGGTGCGGTCAGAGAGTGGGCCAAGGGAGGGGGTGGTCAGGGAGCGTGCTTATGGGAGGGTGGGGTCTTTCTTTACTAAATAAATAAATGTAAAACAAAATTTTTGCTTCAGTTTACGTTAGTACATTAAAATATGATTAGTTAAATGTAAATAATGTAAAATTGAAAATTTCTTTATATATATATATATATATATATATATATATATATATATATATATATATATATATATATATATATATATATATATATATATATATATATATATACTAGCGTATCACCCGTCAAAAATGACGGAAGTTTTCAGCTGAAATCTATTAATTTGATTAAAAAATGCACTTTTTTAAGGCGCCTGCGGCGCCGACCTTTCTCAAACGCTCAACTAAAAATACGAAATATTAAACTTTCTGAAATGTACACAAAGTATTTTATAATAGGGGTTCTAGGGTGCCTACGGCGCCCCCTTTGTTTTTTTATTTTCAAATTAACCATCATCAAATCCTCTTTTTACATTGATCCCTTTTCCAAAATTAAAATATGAGTGAAAACAATGACGTCATATAATATTTTTTTACAGTGCATCTTTAATTTGCACACCTTTTGATGCATTGCTGCAGTAATTTGGTGCGAAAGCTTTCTAAAATTAGTAGCGTCACGGATAGACACTACATACGTTACATTGCAAATTATATTGTTTAATATATATATATATCGTATACTGGAAAAAATAGGATGTCCGCCGCGGCTTCTCTCCATCATCGAGTCCTTCCACACCAATATGCACAGCACATTGCTCTTCGATGGTGCCACCTCAGAACCCTTCCCAGTTTGTAGCGGAGTCAAACAGGGCTGTGTACTGGCTCCAACACTCTTTGGTATCTTTTTCTCGATGCTATTGCGACATGCTTTTGAGGTCTGCTCCGAGGGTGTGAACATTCATACCAGGACGGATGGAAACCTATATAATATCAGCCGGCTCTGTGCGAAGAGCAAATTGGAAAATATATTAATCAGAGAGTTGCTCTTCGCTGATGACGCAGCCCTTACCTCACATACAGAGGCAGGACTCCAACAGTTGGTCAATACGTTCTCAGAGGCATGCAATGATTTTGGTTTAACGATCAGCCTCAAAAAGACCAACATTATGAGACAAGGCACTGACTGCCTTCCAGCAATCTCCATTGAGGGAAACACCTTGCATGGACGTCGTCGATGATTTCACCTACCTTGGCAGTAACATCACAAACACACTCTCCCTGGATAAGAAAATAGGAACCATAATTGGCAAGGCCGCTTAATTAATGGCTAGGGTGAATCAAAGAGTGTGGAACAATGCGCAGCTCACAGATAGGACGAAAATCACTGTGTACCAGGCCTGCGTGCTCAGCACACTCCTCTATGGCAGTGAGTGCTGGACGAACTACGCCAAGCAAACAAAGCAGCTCAACAGCTTCCACTTACGATGCTTGCGTAGGATTCTACGCATCAAGTGGCAGGACAAGATCACCAATGTCGAGGTACTCAGAAGACGCCATATGCTGAGTATGCACTCAATTCTGAGTGAGAGGCGCCTGTGGTGGTTAGGTCATGTCCACAGGATGAGCTCGGAGCGCATTCCTATAGCTTGCTTTACGGTGAGCTGGCAACCGGTAAGAGAAAAAGAGGTCGCCCCTGCTTGCGCTTCAAGGACGTCTGCAAGAAAGACATGTCATTGGCACAGATAGACTATAAAACGTGGGAGACCATTGCCGAGGAGCGCACCTCCTGGCGGGCAAAAGTGCGTGAGGACATTCATGTCGCGGAAGCATCCCTCATAGCTTTGAGTGAAGAGAGAAGGGCCAGGAGAAAGGGCAGGAGGGGCAGAGGAGCAGGAGTACACGCCATCGTCCCATGAGGACGGACGGTTGCCATACCATACCAATATATATATCCTATATAATAAAAGGCAAGTTTCTGTCCTTTCTGTCTGGTCATCTAAAGCGATCGGTCCCTCAAACACATATTACTCCTACAGCCAATCATATTGAACACGTTTACGTCATTTACGCGGACGTTCAAAACGAGTTATTTTTGGTGCAGTATTTCTTCCAAGACTTTATTTTGAGTTATTAGCGTTAGGTTTTATAGCAAAATACTCTGTTTTTACGAGTTATTTATTTTAACTATAATGAATAGTATTTTTGATGCGATGCACATGTAATGCCTGTCGAGACGGCTGTTGGAGGGGAATTACAACATGCTCGTATATATATATTAGTGCTGCGGAAATTAACGATTAATTTCTCGATTAATTGTTAAATTTTTTTAACGATTAACATATTTTTAACGATTAATCGACCCATTACTTACATATTAATGGAAGTCAAAAAGTAAACAAACACAAAAATAGCGGCCGATAAATAATAAATTTCATCATTTGAACTTTAACCAAATAATGTCAACACAATGGACTTTTTGCGCAGTTGTTTAAAAGATGATATATAAAGGAAACATTCCAGCGGCGGCGTAGCGTGGGTATGTGCTGCCCAGGGCAGAACCCCGGGTTTGCTGCCCCCACCCAATTCAGGAAAAAAATATGTTGATGCTATTTTTAACAACAAGTTGGTTTGGAATTGAATAATAAGACACAATGATTTGTTTATATTAAAAATAAATAGAAGTGCTGTAATTTCTTGATTAAAATACAAGTTTTCTGTTTTATGGGGTAAAATAGACCTTTTAAACAATGTCATGTGAGATACTTTAATACTCTAATACACTAATTTAAAGACAAAATGTCAAAGTCCGGTAGTATAGATTAGCTTGTGTCCGAAAATCATATCTGATTTCAGAATTGTGTAACTCCTTAAACCTCACACGAATTTCTAAGGTATAACCTCTTCTTGTTAAGAATACAACTTTTCCCCTCAACTGTTTTATTTTTATTTTTACATAGCATGACTATATATATTGGCTAAGATCGCTAAAAAATCTGCTCTCTCTTACTTTGACTGGAAGATTCAATTAAAATGAAAAAGTCAGCACATAAAATTTTAGTAAAAGTAAAAAGTCAAAGCATTTTTTTAAGTATTCAATTATTTTCTGTGCGAGTAGCTTCTGCAAAGCATTTATTAGCACTATACGTTTATAAATAATTTCGGGAATCACTGACTTATTGAAATAAATGGTTCCAGAAAGTACATGTTCACAAATGTCAACAATAGAAAAAAAAAGATTTCATTGTGACTAGCAATGTTCCTGCCTCCATTCGTGTGTTTAGTTGTACGTGTGCCTGTCAGATTTTCCATAGCTTTCAAAATATCTTCAAAATGGCTCCCTGATATATTCACTCATTTTTATCCTGAAGTCTGTTTAATACCTTGCATGTAGCAGTAATTAGATTGTATTCCAATGGACACACTCAATCTGGCTGCACTTATAGTAATCAAAAATTTTCATCTTTACGTAGGACTATTTATTTAAATCAAGTAAGTCCATGTATGTCTTTGAATTGTTATTGGTTGTTTTGAGGATGTAACGGATACACCGATTTACGGTTTAACATGATGAGCAGCTGACAAACTTGAATCAATTATAAGTACCAGCACGTAAGTGTCATGTTCTCATACTACTTCAGCCGCTTAGTTATTTAGTTCATTAGCATTAATATAATAGAATTTGAAGTATTGGCATTAGAAAAGTTCACCCATTTTAATATAGTTCCTTCATTTATTTTATTAATTTGTACCTTAGCTTTTCTCTTATTTATGAAACACTATTTTAAAACGTTTTATTTTTAAGAAGCCAATTAACAACGAGGAGTTTTCCGCCCCAAACAAAGTGCCGCCCCGAGCTCGATTGGCTCTTATTTGATATTGATTGAAGTAAATTTTGCTTTTTCAACATGAGCAGCTGTAAAATTTGAAGAACCAATTAAAGTTGCCATCAGTGTCACAATTTCATAATACTTAAACCTCTTAGCTTTCAGCTCAGTAACGCAGTATGATAAGAATTTATATCTTATATTGAGTTTGAAGTTTTAGCAGTTGAAATGTTTTAGTATTGTTTCTTTATTTCTTTTATCAATTGCTTATATAGTTTTTATTTTATTTTCATAAAAAACTCCCATTTCTTATAAATTTTTAATTTGAAGCTAATTAATGACTATAAATTTGCCGCCCCTAACAATGTGCCGCCCGGCGCATTCACCCCCTTGCCCCCCTCTCGCTACGCCACTGCATTCCAGTGTTATTTAGATTTTCAACAAGAACGTTTAATAAGTGTTACTTATGACATCATCAATTTTAATATTTGGCTTTAATCGAAATTAACGATTAATTAATCGTTAATTTTTCTTAAGTTAACGATTAAATTTAAATTAACAGTCCTATATATATATATTTATTTATTTAATTATATATATATATATACATTTATATTTATTTATTTAAACTATTCTCCTAATAAATTAACACCTCATCTTGTCTCTATTTTTTCTTTGTCCATAATTTGAACATCTACCCCCCCCTCCCTTTTACCCACATACCACCCTCGTTCCCACACCACACACGAACGTTCCCCGGATGTACTTTTTCACGTTTCTTCTCATCCCGTTTCTCCAATTCTCTCTCTTTCATACTAACCTCGGGTTCACTAGTGAATCAAGTGCCCGGTTCACTGTCCTTTAGTTCAGAAGACATGGGGGTGGGGGAGGGGGCAGTGTCCATATCACACCCCCCCCCAACCCTGTCCTTACAGCGTCGCAGACGAATCTACATTAGTGTTCGCGTGCCTCTTCGGCTTAAGCGATTGGAACATCCGTTTCAATGTCTGTATACGTGTGTGTGTGTGTGTGGGGGGGGGGTTGATGAGGGAGAGAGCTCAGAGATCTGCCCTGCCATCTTGTTACTTGAATTAAAATGGGAATGAAAAGTTACGACATACTCTCTTCACCAAATGACAAAGGCGATTTTCATTTGCTTTTTTTTTATTTTTTATTTTTATGCGCTGTAGGTTTATTTATATAATAAAAAAATAAATAAAAAGAAACATGATAAATTGATCTTGTTTGACATAACATGAAGTTTTGCAAAGAAAAGTTGACATTGACAAAGTATGTAGGAAGGATATGGCTCCACTAAGAGAGAGAGAGAGAGAGAGACGGAAACACGGAGACAGAGAAAGAGACAGAGAGAGGGACATAGAGAGGGACAGAGAGAGAGCCTGTGAGAGAGGGGCACCGAGAGATAGACAGAGAAAGAGTGAGACAGAGAAATGAACAGAGAAAGAGAGAAATAGACAGAGAAAGAGACAGAGAAAGAGACAGAGAAAGAGACTGAGAGACACAGAGAGAGAGAGACAGAGAGAGATACAGAGAGAGAGACAGAGAGAAACAGAGAGAGACAGAGAAATGAACAGAGAATGACAGAGAAAGAGAGGAAGAGACAGAGAAAGAGAGAGAGAGACACAGAGAGAGAGAGAGAGAGAGAGAGAGAGAGAGAGAGAGCGAGAGAGAGAGAGAGAGAGAGAGAGAGGTCTCCTTTGTTATGTTTGGATCAGAATAAGTCCGGCTGTCTGCAGGCTGAGATGTGGGGTTAGTTGAGCAGGTGAGGGAGTATGACTAAACGAGTCTTCCTTATATGGTATGGTGTGGTCACAGGAATATGTTATATATAATACTAGGTTGTTCTGGCGCGTCTACGGCGACAACTTTTTTCAACAGCTGAAGTAACTTACGTGAATGTTATCGCATGCGTTCGAATCAGTGTGTCCGACAACCGAAAATTGGTATGGGAATGAGTTCAATAAAAATAATGAATAATTATATTTTAGTTAATTAGAATAATTTATTTTTCACAAAATTTCTCTATCTATTCCTTTTCCAAAATCAAAATATGAGCTCAAACAATAACGTCATATAATATTTTACAGCGAGAAACACCACACGCTCTGTTAATTTAGAAACCAAAATGATAATGATTTTACTTCTATATTTTCTATTTTTAAAGAAATATGCTGATTATGTCCTGTATCGTTACAGAATGAGTGACATGGGCTTTTATATTCTTTATTTTACTACTGAGGACATTGGCTTAATTAGCCCGAGGGCAGAACGATATACATTTAAAGATGTTGAGGACATGGGAGAGGACAAAAACACACATCTTTTTCATCTGTAGAGAGAAGCAGGCGGGTCCGATGTCATTGTCTAAACAAGCCCTAGGTCAAGGTTTCGTAATTTTTTTTGTAAAGTTAAGCAAAATATTTTCTTTTAATAATTTGCATAAACTATTTCAGGCCTGGATGGCTCCGTGAGTTCTAAGATACCAAATACCTAACACGGTTAAAAACTCTTCATTAAAATAAAATTTTATTTAGTTAAAATGCCATCTTTGTAGAGGATGCGTTGTCTCGGATTATCTGGTGCTCGCTTTGCCACTTAAAAACTACATCAAAAATATTTATCTAAAAAAAAACAACCCATAAAAACAAAGCTTTTGATTATAAATCCCTTAAATATGAGACATAATTAAAAGTATTGATTATGTTCAATATAATATGCACCACGCATAAACATTTAATTTACTGAACGTGACTGAACTCCCATTTGCTGTAAAACACGAGATGTGGTCATCGATGGCTGGAGTGAACTCCGGTGACACGTGGAGGTCAACTATAGCAGACGGCTACACACGCTATGTAGAAATAAACTAAAAATGCAATAATTTAATTACCGTACATTCGATCGATCTGAAATTTTGATATAATGCATTGTTAGGTGACACAAGTCCGAGTGCAAAATTTCATCTTGATAGGATCATGGGAATGGGTCATTTTTAAATCCCTTATATTAACTTCATCGCCGTCTCTGTCTTGGGTCCGTCCGCCCGCCCGTGGAAAAACAGAAGTCAAATATGACCCACTTCCCGTGAAGCCATCGAGCTGAAATTTGGCACACGGACCCGTGTCACCTATGAATGCATCGTATCAAAATTTCAGATCGATCAAACGTACCGTAATTAAATTAATGCATTTTTAGTTTATCTATATAAACTATATGTAGCGGTCGCTATCGTTTACATTTTACGGGTCACTTGACTTCAGGCCAGCCACCACTGAACACATCTCGTGTTTAAACCAGGTAAACCACCTGGAGTTGAGTTAACACGTTGACGCCACCCGTCCATGTCCACACCCCCTCCCCCCAGTTTTAAAGCCAGGGGAGATAATTTCGGTTTCAGGCTGTAAATGTTTGTCTCTTTTGAACATAATAAATACTTTTAGTTATGTCTCATATATAAGGGATTTATATTCAAAAACTTTGTTTTTACGGGGTTGTTTTATATACTTTTGTTTTTCCGCGGATTCGAGGACGGGCGGACGGGCTGTGAGCACGACAAAACGGTGACGTTAATATAAGGGATTTAAAAACGTTGAAAGCTCCAATGGAGCGTGGTCTGGTTCAGGTAACACACTACCATTGCTTGAAATCGGAGATATATAGAAACACTCGGATGACTTCAGTTCAATAGTGTAATCATGTGATCATGATACGATCGCTATCATAATTACACAGGGTGGTAACAGATGTCTGTAGATAACAATTTCAAAACAAAACAAAAAATAATCCATCATAATCCAGCCTCACTTACTCCGTCGTCTCTACGATACCTCAACAATCCGCCAAGAACCAGCTCTCATTTCGTCCTAGCACCACATACTCCTTCTACCGCATTCATTCCTTCCCTCTCCAACACCATATACTCCTCCTTCTACCGCATTCATTCCTTCCCTCTCCAACACAATATACTCCTCCTTCTACCGTTTTATTCCTTCACTCTCCAACACAATATACTCCTCCTTCTACCGTTTTATTCCTTCACTCTCCAACACCATATACTCCTCCTTCTACCGCGCTCCTTCTTTCCCCCCTCCAACTCAGAGCTCATCTCATCCACGGACGTTAACCGTCACGTATCCCGTGGTGAGCAACCCGCGGTCACTCACATCAAAACATCCTTAAAACATTCGACGGTATCCGACCGTGATAATCATATCCTAAAACATCCACTCACACACACACACTGCAGTTCACGTTCTTAAGTTCTTTAATAGCATTGTTGCATTTGAACCGGACAAAAGCAAGAAGCATCCTTTGTTGACTGAGTGGGTTCCTCGGTATTGCCAGTTTATCAATACACGTGTCAGCATTGCCCTGTGCATAATTTCTGTTGACCCGATAGCGTGCTAATGAAAGTGAGCGGTTTATTAAGCATGGTTAGGACCCGAAGTGAAAATAAGCTAAACTAGAATGCCCGACCTCTGTGCACCAGGCGAAATGTTATGTCAAATACGATTTTTAAATGATGACATTTGAGACATGTCAGCTTGACATTTGAGAATGCTTTCTTCTATAGTTCTAACACTATACATGCTAGCATAGATTCAAAACTCTAATAAAAACTGCAAGACTAGACATAAAATATGGATAAGTGTAGGACGCAATAATCTTGTGAATAGAAGAAGTGTCTATAATAGAGGAGATAAGATAAGACAAGATAAGATAAGATAAGATAAGATAAGATAAGATAACATAAGATAAGATAAGATAAGATAAGAGGTGTATACGTGCCTTGAATAGAAGACAAGCCCAAGAGCTTTGAGATTGTAGAGTTCATTTTGATCTCGAAACACTATCCTAAGTACAGAAGTATCTCAGCCGTCGTTAAACACTAGTTGGAACCAAACTAAAAGGAGAGACAAAGTATGCAGTACCATTGTGCCAATTTTGACGCGCTTAATCAAACTGCGCCTGGGTCGTAATTTCCCCTTCACCAACCTCCACACTACGCTCCTGTCTCGAACCATCAGCATCAATTGCTCAATAAAACGTCGTAGTTTAACTATCCACAACAGCTATACAATTAAATATAGTCTGTCTTGGTTGGTATAAAAATATTATTAGCGTTTGTCTTTCTGTAAAACTATTGTACCTTTTCTCTAATAAAATTGTGACATTTTCTTCCTTCATAAATTAAAGTGACTGGAATTTTCTGGACATTTCCATATTTCGCGTTAAAATTTGCGAGGACAACAAATGAAGAAACCGAACCCTTTAATGTTCATATTTTTTTAACATATCAAAAGAGGTACATATGCAATAGCGTCCTTATATTTAGCATACACGCAAATAAAATTTTGTTCAGTATAGTATGCCTGTGGTATTTAATATCTGCCTATAATTAAGTTTGAATTTCGTCAAATATTTTCGTAGAGTTTCGATTTCTGGAATGCCACAAATCAAGAACATTCGGTTATACAACAAAACCTTTTTTTTTCTTTTCCATATTTATGTTCATTGAAAATTTGTCCCAAAAAATACCTTAAATCTAGAAACAAGCCGCTCTTAGGATATGGAACAATAGTTGATTTACTGTTATTTGATATCCAAGTTGTTTTTTGTTTTTGGTATGCAAAAAGCCAAGGCGATCTCATTTATTCAATTTTGTTTTAGATGCATGTTCTTTTTCTATTACTGTTCAGTGACTATATGCTAAAACAAAGATGAAGATGCGTGAAGTTTTACGAGAGATTTCTACAAACCCTCAGAGACCTGGAAAAAAATAATTATATGTTTTATTTTTTTATTATTTTTTTAAAATATATATTCTGTATTCAGCATAACACGATGACATGCACAATATCAAAGAATCAATATACATAATTTGCAATGTATCCAATGTCTGTCATGTCTGTCTGTTCGTGACGCTACTAATTTTAGAAAGCAGCGCACCAATTTACTGCATCAAAAATAACTCTTTTCGACAATTGTGCAATATGAAAATAAATTAAAAAAATAAAAATAAATAAAATATATTTTAAACAATTGTATTACAATACTTTTTATTTTGATGTGCATTTTTTAAAAAGAAATAGATTTCAGCTGAAGTGTATTTATTTTGAAAACTTCCGTCATATTTGACGGGTAATACACTAGTATAGGAATAACATGAATCGAAGAAATCAAAGTCTACTTTTTCTTTATTTTCCCTTTTTTTTTAAACATAACATCATCCAAACTTAAATTGTGAGCATATCCTTCCTATATAATAAAAGGCCAAGTTCTGTTCCGTCATCTTCTATAGCGATTGGTCTCTCAAACACACATGACTCCTACAGCCAATCATATCAAGTTTACCCGGACGTTCAAAACGAGTTATTTTTTGGTGCAGTATTTCTTCCAAGACTTTATTTTGAGTTATGCGCGTTGGGATTTATAGTCAAAAGCTCTGTTTTTTACGAATTATTTATTTTAACTATAATGAATAGTATTTTTGACGTGATGCACATGTATGCCGGTCGAGACGGCTGTTGAAGGGGAGTTACAACATGCCACCGAACGGTGGCGGAACGACCTTGGACGGGCTTGGTGGCTCGTAATAAATAAGCGTTTAATGAAAACTGAAGAAGTTTCACTGTTTGTTTACGGAGTAATGCTATTTCTGTCCCGTTTTACGAGTTTTAAAAATCATGTCATCTTTAGGATTTAAAACTATCAAGCCGCACATTAAAGACATTTTAAAAGTTCCTTAGCAACAAGTGAATGATAGTTTATCTCCGCTAGAGTTTATATCACAATGTATTTCTGCAACACTACAGGCGTCGCCGCCCTCATCACTGCCCTTCATCCCCGGTAGGATAATATTAAGACTGCAAACATTGCCCTAAAATACAATAACAGTAACTCAAGGGTAAGGTCATCGCCTCGTGATCCTAGCGGCTAGGAGCCATCATCCGCGGCGACGATGTGGACGTACACAGCGAAGTGGTCCGTTGAGGTTTACGTCACGATATTCTCCCATCTCGGAACAACTCCTTCGACAACTGTGGCGTAGATAAAGTGTTCGCGGGAAAACCAAAAACAACAACAAACGAATCAATTATGTCAAGAAAAAATAAAGTGTTTCTTTTTTATGAAAAATGTGTGATAGTGGGTAGTGTGTTTCGGTAGTGGGCAGTGTGTTTTGATAGTGTGTAGTGTGTTTTGATAGTGTGTAGTGTGTTTTGATGTTGTGTAGTGTGTTTTGATAGTGTGTAGCGTGTTTTGATAGTAGTGTAGTGTGTGTTGGTAGTGAGTAGTGTGTTTTGGTAGTGTGTGGTGTGTTTTGATGTTGTGTAGTGTGTTTTGATAGTGTGTAGCGTGGTTTGATAGTAGTGTAGTGTGTGTTGGTAGTGGGTAGTGTGTTTTGGTAGTGTGTGGAGTGTTTTGATGTTGTGTAGTGTGTTTTGATAGTGTGTAGTGTGTTTTGGTAGTGGGTAGTGTGTTTTGGTAGTGTGTGGTGTGTTTTGATAGTGTGTAGAGTGTTTTGATGTTGTGTAGTGTGTTTTGATAGTGTTTAGTGTGTTTTGATAGTGTGTAGTGTGTTTTGGTAGTGTGTGGTGTGTTTTGATAGTGTGTAGTGTGTTTTGATAGTGTGTAGTGTGTTTTGGTAGTGGGTAGTGTGTTTTGGTAGTGTGTGGTGTGTTTGGATAGAGTTTAGTGTGTTTTGATAGTGTGTAGTGTGTTTTGGTAGTGGGCAGTGTGTTTTGACAGTGGGCAGTGTGTTTTGATATTGGGCAGGGTGTTTTGATAGTGATCTTGTTGGGAGCTATTTGCGGTGCGGTGCATGGAGTACGCGTTTTGATTTGTCCGTGGAGAAACGTGTTAAGAAAAGACCAGGTTGCTTCAATGTGAGAACGTGATAAGAAAAGACCACGTTGTTTCAATATGAGAACGCGTTAAGAAAAGACCACATTGTTTCAATGTGAGAACGTGTTAAGAAAAGACCACGTT
The DNA here is from genome assembly GCA_944989445.1 of Ampullaceana balthica. Classification (NCBI taxonomy): domain Eukaryota; kingdom Metazoa; phylum Mollusca; class Gastropoda; family Lymnaeidae; genus Ampullaceana; species Ampullaceana balthica. The sequence continues at coordinate 19,407 of CALYLW010000717.1, forward strand.
GTTTCAGTGTGAGAACGTTTTAAGAAAAGACCACGTTGTTTCAATGTGAGAACGTGTTAAGAAAAGACCACGTTGTTTCAGTGTGAGAACGTTTTTAGAAAAGACCACGTCCTTTCAGTCTGAGAACGTGTTAAGAGGTAGAGGGTTTCTCTGGTGGCATTGTCTCAGTTGCAGGAGGCGAATGACTATGAAGGCTTGTATCATTCAGTGGAGTGATTGTTATTTGTGTGTAATTGAAAGAGTGAACGAACCTTGGTAGCAAGAGGCGATACACATTATTAAAGACGCTTGTGACAGTTCATTAATAAAGTTATGAAGTATTTCAAAAAACAAATAAAGAGATGACGTTATACACAATGACTTGACATGGCGGTCAATATTAAATGTCACTAATGTTACTTTGATTTTTGTGCTGGAAAAAATTGAAAGAATGTAGGTAACACTCTCAATATCAACACTTATATGGCTTAAATATTAAAATTACTAGGCTAAGAAATATCTAGCGACAATTTCCAGGTTAATATTCTAAAATGGGCTCCTTGACTATATCTATAGATAATATCGAGATTTCGGTAAATTCTACAGTAATTAAAATATCTGGCTAAACTCTCTCCTATTTCTTATATTAAATGATTAATTTGAGGAAATTTACAGATGTTTCAATAATGCGGTGTTCTTCATTGTTATATTTTAAAAGGTAAGCAGACCTTATCCTTTCTAAATGATTGTCTATAACTGCAATGTCAAAAAAGTTACACGAATGTTTTCGGAAATTCTATTGTCCAAAAGTTCTAGCCTCTCATTCCGGAGGTATGGACACCTTCTGTTGATCCATTTCCCCAAATACGCTCAATCCACTATTTTTTTTTAAAATGACTTTTAACGCAAGGAAATGCCGTCATTTGTCAGACGTGTTCAAAGCCAAGTACAATCGAATCGTGTAAGTCAATCCCACACAGCAATTAGTGTGTCAAAACACCGTTTTAGTAAAAATCCGGTGTTTAAAGGTAACACAGGGCAGGGGCTTCATTTAATAACATCTGAAGGGGAGAGAGGGGGGCATGAAGAATTGTATGTTCACAATGTGCCACTAAAGTCAGCTCTTTGGTAGAGTATCTGATAGATATGGTAAAATTGTTTAGTTAACATTGTACTGATAGATATGGTAAAATTGTTTAGTTAACATTGTACTGATAGATATGGTAAAATTGTTTAGTTAACATTGTACTGATAGATATGGTAAAATTGTTTAGTTAACATTGTACTGATAGATATGGTAAAATTGTTTAGTTAACATTGTACTGATAGATATGGTAAAATTGTTTAGTTAACATTGTACTGATAGATATGGTAAAATTGTTTAGTTAACATTGTACTGATAGATATGGTAAAATTGTTTAGTTAACATTGTACTGATAGATATGGTAAAATTGTTTAGTTAACATTGTACTGATAGATATGGTAAAATTGTTTAGTTAACATTGTACTGATAGATATGGTAAAATTGTTTAGTTAACATTGTACTGATAGATATGGTAAAATTGTTTAGTTAACATTGTACTGATAGATATGGTAAAATTGTTTAGTTAACATTGTACTGATAGATATGGTAAAATTGTTTAGTTAACATTGTACTGATAGATATGGTAAAATTGTTTAGTTAACATTGTACTGATAGATATGGTAAAATTGTTTAGTTAACTTTGTACTGATACATGTTTTTTTTTCAAACTGTAGAACAGTGTTTCTCAAAGTGGTGGTCCGCGGACCGGTGGCGGTCCGTGGGCCATCCGCTGACGGTCCGCAGAAGTTATCAAGAAAGGACAGATATTATAATTGTAATCCCTTATTTGCACCATTAATACTAACCCTATAGAATATGCTATTTGTTTCGTTAAAAGCACATAAAATTTTTTAAAAATATTATAAAATAAATAAAATTTCGCTACCACTTCAGTACAGTGAAAATAGTTCACCGGTCCCTGGTGCAATGGAATAATTCCTGCCGGTCCACCACATTAAAAAGTTTGAGAAACACTGTTGTGGAAGATGGAGTCTTTAAAGTCACTTGTTCTTCTAAATTGTTTGAGTTTATTTTCAATAATTCCATAAACCACTTGAAACTAGCAGCATCTAGATGCGGTAATATCAGTGATCCTCAAACGAGCAGCATATAGATGCGGAAATATCAGGGATCTTCAAACAGCTGATACGGTCTTTAATTAACAAAAGAGACAAGGAGAAGGCATTTTCCTTTCGTCTTTTGTCTTCTTTTAATGTCATCCAAATCCTCGAAAATTCTGGGTGGGATGGGGTAGGGGGGTATATTTCTTATAACAAATCCCAAGTGTCAAAATATAAGAGATGGCTGCGTAAAGGATTACACAACAGAACGGCACGGCTATTTTGAACTTGAACTTAACCCGTCATTCGGTGGTTGGGGCACCATGGTGAACTGCACACCATCTCGCGCCATTTGTCCCGGTCCTGTGCTGCCTTTTGCGATTCGCTGAATGACAGGTCCACTCTTTGATATCGTCTTCCCATCTCTTCCTTTGTCTGCCTCTTTTCCGTCTATTTTATGTCATGTAAAAAATAAAGTGAACAAAGTAGTGAAAATGTGATTTATTGTTCACCACAGCCAAACTCTATGAAACAAGTACGACCACACAAACAAACATACTTGACGTCAGCAGCAACCTGACCTTGACAATGACCTTCCGGTCTGCACCCACGCCATTTATACAAATATTACAAGAGAGAAATCAGCCTTGAAGAAAAAATCCCCTTATCTTATTCCAGATCGGCATCTTTTTTCCCCAGGCACGGCTGTCTTCTGCTGGACGGACACCGGCCATGAAACGGACCCGCCGCTAGCAGGGAGTCGGTCCACTGGTGTGGTTGTGAGGGCGGCGGCGTCTCGTGCTGGTGGTGTAGGGAGAGAAAGAAATCTTTCTGGACGCCGTGCGGTGAAAGGCGATGACGTTGCAGCGCGCTGCGTGCCCTCGATCATTCCTCCGTTTGTTTGAATTAAGTTTTGGGAACCACGCCGCGATGAAATGTGCGGGTGTGTGTGGGGGGAAATAAACCTGCTGGCCGGATGAAAGGTAAAATTTAAAAAAAAGTATTTGGTTAAATTGTGGATACTCACGCACCTGTGGAAGTGTTTTTGAGATCAGCTTTAAAAAAGACAACCTGGATTAATTCTAGCGGATTTTTTTTCTTGGATTTATAAAATGATATAAAGATTTGTGTTTTGTGGATAATTCGCATTACGGATAAACCCATTAGTACGCTCTATAAGAATATGGATCGCTTTCACTTTTGTAAAAATATATATTATACGTATATTTCTCGGCAGGATACAATAAACCAGATTAAATTAGAGGACTACTTATCATTGAATTAGTTTTCGGTGGATGCGTCCTTTCATTCAAGAATACCTTTATTGTATGAGCAAGGTAAGAACAAAACATATACACGCATTTTAATCAATGCTCTTTGAAAGATGTGCATACACAAATTAAATTAATATGTTATAACCAGGTTTGACAAAATTATATCACGTCTTTAAGATCGCTCTCATTTTAGAATACCAGGCTCAGGATTGTGTTAAATTAGTCAAAAAATTTCAGGAAAAACAATTCTTTAAAAAATGGAATGTTTAACGTAAGTTTAATCTCTCTAATTCACAATTTTACCAACACTTAAAGGCAGTGCCGTAGTTAGAGGGGGCGGTGGTTGCGGTCCGCCCCAAGCGGCACACATTTAGAGGGCGGCATTTGAGGGCAAATTGGAGACCGCCCAGGGCGGCAAAAGTTCTAGCTACGCCACTGCTAAGAGGGCATTCTTTACTCTGTGAACTCTGTTGACACTACTATGAACGTTTTCCTCTTTTTAATTTATTGCATTATCTGGAACTAACGTTACTAGACTTTTTTTTTCTTTGGGTTACCGTCTTGGCAGTCCGTGACATCTTTACCGTCTTGGCAGTCCGTGACATCTTTACCGTCTTGGCAGTCCGTGACATCTTTACCGTCTTGGCAGTCCGTGACATCTTTACCGTCTTGGCAGTCCGTGACATCGTTACCGTCTTGGCAGTCCGTGACATCTTTACCGTCTTGGCAGTCCGTGACATCTTTACCGTCTTGGCAGTCCGTGACATCTTTACCGTCTTGGCAGTCCGTGACATCTTTACCGTCTTGGCAGTCCGTGACATCTTTACCGTCTTGGCAGTCCGTGACATCTTTACCGTCTTGGCAGTCCGTGACATCTTTACCGTCTTGGCAGTCCGTGACATCTTTACCGTCTTGGCAGTCCGTGACATCTTTACCGTCTTGGCAGTCCGTGACATCTTTACCGTCTTGGCAGTCCGTGACATCTTTACCGTCTTGGCAGTCCGTGACATCTTTACCGTCTTGGCAGTCCGTGACATCTTTCAATCATGTTTGTCAAAACAAAGACATGGAGGTATGTGCATTGGTTCTGTTCCAATTATGCTCTCTGCTACACTAAAAAAAAGAAATTTTCATGAAAATTTTGAATTATCAACATAAAGATATGCGTAAATAAGACGAATGAAAAAATTTATATCGTGCGCACACCAGGAAAGAGGCGCGTTGGTGGGGGTCTTAAAAGCAGTGCAGCTGATAGCAACTTAAAATAATATTTGGAAATGATTCACCTTTTTTCCAATTTCAGCCAAATGTTTTAGAATATAAAGATATATTTAATTATCTTTGATTAATCTTCACCCTTAAAGAATCAATATACATAATTCCCGTTGTCTGTATGTATGGATGTAACTAGGTGGCGCTGCAAAATTTGTAATGCTGTTAGGTGGCGCTGCGGTCGATTTTGTTTTATAGTGCTGCACCAAATTTAACACTTTTCGAACGTTCCGCATAAAATTGTTCAATATGATAATAAATGAATCAAATATAAAAAAACAACCCGTAAAAAACCAAGTTTTTGACTATAAATCCTTTACGTATGAGACGTAACTAAAAGAATGTTCATTATAACACGCAGCGCAAGACCATCCAAAAATACAAAATTGCAGTTGTGTCGTAAAACGTGTTTAATATAATGCGCACCGATCAGGAATAGGTTTATAAAAAGTGTTGTCAGTAAAATACGCACCTTATTGCGCGACAGAAAGGTTGTTCAATATAATACGCACCGCGACGCTCTATCTCAAAAAATAGCATGATACATAGGAATAAATAAAATAATCTAAAAAATCAATAATTTAATTACGGTACATGTGATCGATCTGAAATTTTGATACATTGTTTTTATCATCGGTACGAAACTGCCTGCAAAATTTCAGCTCGCTATCTTGCGAGCATGTGGGTTAAAAATCGATCAAAAGTTTTGGCGACAAGCAAGCAAGCAAGGTCGGTCGGTCGGCCGCAGACACCACGAGTTAATATAAAGGATTTAAATAAGAAAAACCCGTAAAAAACCAAGTTTTTGACTATAAATCCTTTATGTACGAGAAGTAACTAAAAGAATGTTCATTATAATACGCAGCGCCAGACCATCCAGAAATACAAAATTGAAGTTGTGTCGTAAAACATGTTTAATATAATACGCACCGATCAGGAATATGTTTATAAAAAGAGCTGTCAATAAAATACGCACCTTATTGCGCGACAGAAAGGTTGTTCAATATAATACGCACCGCGACGCTCTATCTCAAAAAATAGCATGATACATAGGAATAAAAAAAATAATCTAAAAAATCAATAATTTAATTACGGTACATGCGATCGATCTGAAATTTTGATACATTGTTTTTATCATCGGTACGAAACTGCCTGCAAAATTTCAGCTCGCTATCTTGCGAGCAAGTGGGTTAAAAATCGATCAAAAGTTTTGGCGACAAGCAAGCAAGCAAGCAAGCAAGCAAGGTCCGCCGCAGACACCACGAGTTAATATAAAGGATTTAAAAATAAATAAAAGTTCTGTATTACGTTATTTTTTAATCGGATGTAAATTTATTTTGAAAACTTCCGTCATTGTTTGACGGAGGTTACGCTAGTATTTACATAAGTTTTTAAAGAGTAAGGGTCGAGTGCAATGTTCCTCTTAAGCTGCGTGGCTGCGCCGTGCAGATATCTGACAGACGCCGCGCAGCAGATTTGAATTACCATGCAGCAAATTTCTTAAAATATTGCCCCAAAAATGTATGCTGTGCCACTTTGCAAACGATTTCTTTTACTTTGCACACGTACCAATAAACCTAAGAGGTTGAATCTAAAATATCGCCAAACAACGCGATCTCTTTCAGTGTTGGTCTATTTATAGAGTCTTCAAGCTCGGTTTATAGAGTCTTCAAGCTCGGTTTATATAGTCTTCAAGCTCGGTTTATAGAGTCTTCAAGCTCGGTTTATAGAGTCTTCAAGCTCGGTTTATAGAGTCTTCAAGCTCGGTTTATAGAGTCTTCAAGCTCGGTTTATAGAGTCTTCAAGCTCGGTTTATAGAGTCTTCAAGCTTGGTTTATAGAGTCTTCAAGCTCGGTTTATAGAGTCTTCAAGCTCGGTTTATAGAGTCTTCAAGCTCGGTTTATAGAGTCTTCAAGCTCGGTTTATAGAGTCTTCAAGCTCAGTTTATAGAGTGTTCAAGCTCGGTTTATAGAGTCTTCAAGCTCGGTTTATAGAGTCTTCAAGCTCGGTTTATAGAGTCTTCAAGCTCAGTTTATAGAGTGTTCAAGCTCGGTTTATAGAGCTTGGTTATTAAGCTACCATTTGTCTGTTGTGTATATACCTGGATAATCTGTTTCGAGACTTAAGGGTTTAAGAATATGCAAAAATAAGACTAGGCTTCATCATTGTCATTTGTTACCTTACCCAGGGGCGTCTCTAGGGTGCTCGGAGGATGGGAACTGCACTTGGTGACTGGGTGTCACCATCACAAATGGTGCGTCCACCACAAGGACTGCCACCATGACAAGGGGTGATCCCATCACAAGGGGTGACACCATCACAAGTGGTGAAACCAATGTGTAAAATTCTGTATTTCCCCCGTTATTTGGCACTGGCAGACTCGGAGGAGGAGGTCTATGGGGTAATTCGTGAGGGGGTGACACCATGAGCTACCGCCCTGGGTGACTCCAACCCTAGTGACGCCCCTGACCTTACCTTTATTATGTCTGTAAGTGTCCGAAGATGCCTTTTATCGGTGATTTCAATCACCACGGTTTTAGAACCGCTGCACTTGAGCCAAACATTTGTAAACTTTTGCCTTACTTCAGAGACAAAGAACCAATTAAAATGTGAAAGTAATTGAGGAAAACGAGGGAGGCCACCACGCCGTGTATCGTGGTCTCCCTTGAATTTGAATACGACTTTGACTTGTCTTATGACGCATCACCCCGACCTTGACATTCTGTGGTTCTAATTAACTTGGCGACGACTCCATTCTTACACTTGTTTATGTCACAGCGTGATATTAAACGGATAATTTGGTTCACAACTGAAGGCTTGTGTGTGTGTTGGCGTGTATGTTCGTGTGGGTCTGTGTATATATGTGTGTGTGGGTTTTGTTTATGTGTTTTTTTTTGTGTGTTAAGAATACAGAATGTGGCGTAAAATAAAATTGTTTTTCATTCCGTAATCAAGGGTGAACTTAAAGATAAACAGAATTTCATCTTTCAAAGGGAGGTTGTTGTTTGCTTGGTGTTTACCAGAACCGTTTGTTTTGTTACATCGATTATCTAAAGCCACATTTTTTGATACAGTCGACATTGTCCGTCTTAGTGTTGACATATTACACCCTTATTTCATTGGCCTGATAGAGCATGACCTGTTGACTTGGACTTGATAATATCTTATCTTTTCGGTTACAGACGCTCCTTCTATACAGACGACTATTGCGTCTTGCGCCTATGCATGGTTTAAACTATACTTTAGTCACTTTGAGTCGATATAGTATACATTTGCGGTTGGATAATGTCTAAGTTGAACTTGGCCAACAAGAGTTGATTTAGTTTACCAAAGTCACCTAGACTCTCTACGATATATATTAGCCTGTTGGATATGGCTTGATGGACTTAAGTTTTCCAGAGCCAAAACATTCCATGTACTGTCCCTGGGTCAGGTTTTCCCCAAAAGAGTTTTAAGTGTAAATCTCCTTATTTCCACCTCAACTGGCGAATTGAAAAGTGATTGTAAAGAACCAGTGGCGATTATAAATAAATCGATGCTAACGACTTCAAAAATATTGAAATCTTAATACTTTAATCCGAACAAGAGTTTTCACAAATATCAGCGGTTGGCGTCGATAAGACCCATGTACACATCGGAAATGTTTGAGAAACGAGTAGAAGCGGATTTTATATTTTAAAATAAAGAGTCAAATGTGTTGGGGTTTTTTTAAAAATATTTTGCTTGGGGTCGTAGAGAACTCCTATATATGAGTGAGCCTGACATGACGTAACAAAACAGCGAACGTTTCGGATAAAGAGCATTCTTCAACGAAAAAATAGTACACAAATAAAACGAATATAAAGAAATTTAAAAAAATTGATTTCTCTCTTTGGCTCTCTTCGAATTTACCCGCAGCTAAGTTTTTTTGTTTTTTTTTAAATTTCTTTATATTCGTTTTATTTGTGTACTATTTTTTCCCTGAAGAAGGCTCTTTGCAGCCGAAGCGTAGCTAGGTTTTCCGCACCCTTGGCTAATTCATTTTTGGCGCCCTTGAGAAATAGGGAAAATACTAAATTATACAGAATACATTGATTATTGAAGGATTAGCCCTCAGCAACCGCCCCGATGCCAAGTCGTTGCTACGCCTCTGCTTTTGCCGAGACGTTCGTTGTTTTGTTACGTCCTGACAGGCTCACCCATACCCTGTTTACATGTTATCCATCTACTAATCTATACGCCTGATTGCAATCTCACCCATACCCCTGTTTACATGTTATCCATCTACTAATCTATACGCCTGATTGCAATCTCACCCATACCCTGTTTACATGTTATCCATCTACTAATCTATACGCCTGATTGCAGTCTCACCCATACCCCTGTTTACATGTTATCCATCTACTAATCTATACGCCTGATTGCAGTCTCACCCATACCCCTGTTTACATGTTATCCATCTACTAATCTATACGCCTGATTGCAGTCTCACCCATACCCCTGTTTACATGTTATCCATCTACTAATCTATACGCCTGATTGCAGTCTCACCCATACCCCTGTTTACATGTTATCCATCTACTAATCTATACGCCTGATTGCAGTCTCACCCATACCCCGGTTTACTTGTTATCCATCTACGAATCTATACGCCTGATTGCAATCTCACCCATACCCCTGTTTACATGTTATCCATCTACTAATCTATACGCCTGATTGCAATCTCACCCATACCCCTGTTTACATGTTATCCATCTACTAATCTATACGCCTGATTGCAATCTCACCCATACCCCTGTTTACATGTTATCCATCTACTAATCTATACGCCTGTTTGCAATCTCACCCATACCCCTGTTTACATGTTATCCATCTACTAATCTATACGCCTGATTGCAATCTCACCCATACCCCTGTTTACATGTTATCCATCTACTAATCTATACGCCTGATTGCAATCTCACCCATACCCCTGTTTACATGTTATCCATCTACTAATCTATACGCCTGATTGCAATCTCACCCATACCCATGTTTACATGTTATCCATCTACTAATCTATACGCCTGAATGCAATCTCACCCATACCCATGTTTACATGTTATCCATCTACTAATTTATAAGCCTGATTGCAATCTCACCTATACCCATGTTTACATGTTATCCATCTACTAATCTATAAGCCTGATTGCAGACACACCCACATATTGTGCACTACTTAAAATTAAATTTTTTACCCATCAAATAAAATATATTTTGTTATATTCAAGGTCATTAGATCAGGACAACGTATAGTTGTTTTTTTGTTTCGTTTTTTTTAAATCGAATTTTGTCAAGAAGTAAAAATTGGAGTAAACGCGTTGCACCGTTAACTCTGTTGTACTCACATGACTGTCAGCATAACAGTGCATTTCAAAACTTGCGGCTCACCAGTCATCCATATTACACTAATTTTTTTTTAGTTTGTTACGTTACGTTTTGTTTTAAATGTATATTTTTCTGTAGATTATAATGTGAAGTACGTTTTGTCCAAATTGAGGATGGGGTACCGCTCTCATTATTATTATTAATATTATTGTTATTATTATTAATATGTATTATTTTTAAATGAGGAAACAAAAAACAATTTTGTATTATATTATTTTTATATCAACTTATCACACTTATATTCTGGTTTCTTTTCTACTTTTGGAGTTTCCCTTTGCTCCAGCCTTATTGAAGAAAAAAGAAACGAACCCTCGACCCTCTCTCATATACTTTGATTTTAAATAAATATAGCTTAGAAATTTTTTTTAAAACTCAAATATCTTTGTGTTAAAAAAATTACATAAGCTATAATACCTTTTTGTCTACTAAGATTCGCAAAATCAATATGCTGCGTTAGAGGGTATGATTTGAAAATATGTTTCAGAGGCAGTAATGTAGAGTTCACTATTATAATTTTAATCCAGCTGTTAAATCGATAGGCTAAATGGATTAGACGAAAACTTCCTATGTCCACGTAGCGGTGAGGAGACGTGATCATATCAGTACTGATTCGACTCAAGGGTAGGATGTTTGTTCATGTGAACTGCGATAAGAATAACATCGTTCTGGGGTACCGCACTTTATTATTAATGAAGAAATGAATTAAACAACCCGTAAAAACAAAGTTTTTTTTTACCATAAATCCCTTATATATGAGCCATAAATAAAAGTATTGATTACGTTCAATACAATACGCACCGGGCTGAAAGCATTTACAGACTGAACGTGACTTAACTCGCCTTGCTGTAAAACACGGGGATGTGGTCATCGATGGCTGGAGTAAACTCCAGTGACCCGAGAATGTCAACTATAGCAGACGGCTACACATGCTATAGAGAGATAAACTAAAAATGCATCTTTATATATAATTCACCAAAGCAAGTATGTGCAAATGAGCAGGACGAATGACCCACGCTGGGGTCGACCAAAGTCTCGAGAACAGCAATGGTTCTTGCATTCAGTTGCGTTGCTCCTTCACAGTATAACATATGATTCGTAGTGTAGTGGTTATCACGTTCGCCTTACACGTGAAAGGTCATGGATTCAAGCCCCAGGGAAAACTTTATTTTTTTAGTTTTTAAAAATGTGTTTTGTGCCCGTTCTTTCCCCTCTTCTCGCGAACATGCCTGACCCTCGCTAGGGTCGGCCAATCACAGTTTATTGTTGGCAAGCTAGGGTGGTGAAGGGTGGTTGGCAGGTAGATAACCGCTTTACGAATGTATCGAGACCAACAATGCGTCGGTGGTTCCCCCACCGACGTTCAATCGCATTGTTTTATTTCTTCGTGCTGTAGTTTGTGTCCGTTCTCTCCCCCCTTTCTTTGCACTATCCACGATCATGTCTGCGGCGTATGCTACGCCGCGGGGTGTATCTAGTTAATTTAATTACAGTAAATTCGATCGACCTGAAATTTTGATACAATGCATTGTTAGGTGACACAAGTCTACGTGCAACATTTCAGCCCGACCGACCTTGAGCCCACGACAAGACGGGGAAGTTAATATGAGGGATTTAATAAAACTCAAACATAGTCACTCCATGATGTCGTAGAAATCTGTAGTCATTCACATATTACGTCATAAGCTTTTGAAAATCGTCAAACAACAAACAAACAAAACAAAAACTTTCCATTAACAAAATGTCAGTAACAGAATTCAAAGAAACCATTCCCTGGAGGCAGTGAGCTCTTTCATCCGGGAGTCAACTTCAGACGAATGCCCTTGACATTGCCGTCTTCGCGGCCCTGGACCAAAAAATACTGGCGAGTGCGTGCGGTGTGTGTTTTCAGTCTTGTGTCGTTGTGAATTAGTCGCGGAGAACGTACCGACAACGAGGGAAGACTACGCTCACATCAACAGACCTTGCGTCTTGGCGGTAGACAGTTAATGGAGGCGGGCGGAGGGGGAGAAGGGATTCAACCAACAAGAAGACAACAACATGTCATCTTCCTGTCTAACTAGCTTGTGTCACGTGGTGTACTCTAATGACCTGGCTGTACTTTTTTTTTCTCTCTCTCTCTCTGTCTGTCTGTCTCTCTCTCTCTCTCTCTCTCTCTCTATCCCTCTCTCTCAGTCCCTCTCTCTCAGTCCCTCTCTGTTTCACTCTATCTCTCCCTTCCCCTCTCTCTAACTCACTTATTCTAACTCAGTCCCTCACCCACTCTCTCTGCCTCTCACTCTGCCTTCTCTCTCTCTCTGTCTGTCTCTCTTTCTGTTCCTCTCTATTTCACTCTATCACTCACTTTTCCTCTCTCTATGACTCGCTCTTTCTCTCTCTCTCTCTCTCTCTCTCTCTCTCTCTGTCCCTCTCTATTTTACTATATCATTCTCTTTCCCCCTCTCTCTCACTCACTTATTCTAACTCAGTCTCTCACCCACTCTGTCTGCCTCTCACTCTCTCTGGCCCTCACTATTTCACTCTATCGTTCTCTTTCCCTCTCTCTCACTCCCTCTCTCTCACTCACTTATTCTAAATCAGTCTCTAACCCACTCTCTCTCCCTCCCTCCCCCTCTCAATCTCTTTTTCTAGAAATCATTTGCCCCTCTCCCTCTTAAAAGAGTTTATAAAATTAACAAGCTCTTCAATTGAATTTAACCTTCTAATGAACAGGGTAGCGGCTGGGTAGTGAAGTGAGGTAATTGCTCGGCAACGGGTACCCGGGTCCCGGGTACCCGTTGACAGGCCTATTTACATGACTCTAGTTATACGACCCTAGATACCTGGATCTAGTTATATGGTCATAGTTACCTGAACTTAATTACCCCGCTCTAAGAACCCGAACATGGTAATCTTACCATACTACCATACCAGTGTAAACTGACTTCATTAAACTGACCATTAGGCGCATGTACTAACAGTATGCATGTACTAACAGTATGCATGTACTAACAGTATGCATGTACTAACAGTATGCATGTACTAACCGTTAAATATAATTCATGCATTCACGGAGCATACATGTACTAACAGTTAAATATAATTCATGCATTCACGGAGCATACATGTACTAACAGTTAAATATAATTTCAGTATACATGTACTAACAGTTAAATATAATTTCAGTATACATGTACTAACAGTTAAATATAATTCAAGCATTCACGGAGCATACATGTACTAACAGTTAAATATAATTTCAGTATACATGTACTAACAGTTAAATATAATTCATGCATTCACGAAGCATACATGTACTAACAGTTAAATATAATTTCAGTATACATGTACTAACAGTTAAATATAATTCATGCATTCACGGAGCATACATGTACTAACAGTTAAATATAATTTCAGTATACATGTACTAACAGTTAAATATAATTTCAGTATACATGTACTAACAGTTAAATATAATTCAAGCATTCACGGAGCATACATGTACTAACAGTTAAATATAATTTCAGTATACATGTACTAACAGTTAAATATAATTCATGCATTCACGGAGCATATATGTTCAAACAGTTAAATATAATTTCAGTATATATGTACTAACAGTTAAATATAATTCATGCATTCACGAAGCATACATGTACTAACAGTTAAATATAATTTCAGTATACATGTACTAACAGTTAAATATAATTCATGCATTCACGGAGCATACATGTACTAACAGTTAAATATAATTTCAGTATACATGTACTAACAGTTAAATATAATTCAAGCATTCACGGATCATACATGTACTAACAGTTAAATATAATTCAAGCATTCACGGAGCATACATGTACTAACAGTTAAATATAATTTCAGTATACATGTACTAACAGTTAAATATAATTCAAGCATTCAGTTGAACAAGGCGCGTTGGATTTGTGGAATGTATGAACGTTACATCTACGTTACATCTACGTTACATCTACGTTACATCTACGTTACATCTACGTTACATCTACGTTACATCTACGTTACATCTACGTTACATCTACGTTACATCTACGTTACATCTACGTTACATTTTGTTACAAATGTTATTCAGTTTAACTCTCCTCTAAGTTCAGTACCATTACCTGGCTAAGTCTAGAGATCATTACATTCATGCAGCCTTCATTTAACGAGGGTTCTCAAAATTATATCTTGTGTTTGAATGCTTTCTTGCTTCTTTAAAAATTATTATTTTATAATATAACACTGAAGTGGGAAAATACTTTTTTTTATTAAAAACAAATTTTAGCAAAATTCTTTTCCTTAAAGTTGTGTTTAAATGATTACGTTTCACTTAAATAATTTTAAAACTTACTTCTAAGAAAGAGAGCCAAACTTTTTATTTTATTTGTTTTATTTTGTTTTATTTTTTATTTGTTGGAGGCGGCACACATAGCGTTGTTTAATACAAACCTTGAGGCAAGGTTGAAAGGGATAATTTTTTTAATAAAAAATCGTTAACATGATATTTGAGAAATCTGTGCCTGCAGGCTCATTAGAATTCTACTTCATCACGAGGAGAAAAAAATCCCTTTTCACCCGTCATGAGATATGAAAACCTCGGATCCCAGGTCATAATTAGCTTCAAGAGAGCTTTGATTAAGAAATATTGCAAGTCCCGGACGACGAGGGGAAGCTAACTCGCGTCTGAATGTTTCTCTTATCAGTTACGTCCTTGATTATCTTGTCCCAACTCTATAAATATTCCGGTCTGGTTTTATTCGTGTCTGATTCACCTCACAGAACTCGCTCTCTGAGGAAGGTGCGTTCACAGTCACTTTCCGTATTGATGGCGTAGTAACTTTTAACCGAAAAATATTTCTGTGCGCAATTCTTTGTTACTTTGGGTTACGTTATAACATTTTATTTGACACGTAACGTTACAATGTCACAACAGATAATGGCAGTGTTATTGAATTACGAGCAACCAAGCCCGTCCAAGGACGTTCCGCCACCGTTCGGTGGCATGTTGTAACTCCCCTCCAACAGCCGTCTCGACAGGCATATATGTGCATCACGTCAAAAATACTATTCATTATAGTTAAAATAAATAATTCGTAAAAACAGAGCTTTTGACTATAAATCACACCGCGCATAACTCAAAATAAAGTCTTGGAAGAAATACTGCACCAAAAGTAACTCGTTTTAAACGTCCGCGTAAACGTGTTCAATATGATTGGCTGTTGAAGTCATATGTGTTTGAGGGACAAATCGCTATCGAGGACGGGACAGAAGTGACAGAAAATTGCCTTTTATTATTATAGATAGATAATCTATGTAGAAAGACGAAGTTGTTTAAAAATTAAAAGGACCTTGCAGAGGCGTCCCTAGGAGGGTGCGGGGGGGGGGTTGTGAACCGCACCGCGTGACACTGTACCCTGCCATAATTCGGCACCTGCAGACTCGGAGGACGTCTGTGTGATAAGTCGTTAGGGGGTGACACCATGAACCACCGCACTGGGTGACACCAACTATAGTGACGCCTCTGGGAAGTGGAATATTCAGTACAAATGCGCAGAGCGTCATGTTATGGCAGAAGAAACAAATTGTGCTTCTTATATATATATATATATATATATATATATATATATATATATATATATAGAGAGAGAGAGAGAGAGAGAGAGAGAGAGAGAGAGAGGGGGGGGGGTTGAATATAAGTAAACTGTCTGACTACGATTCCACGACAGATAGTGTAGCAGTTTTTAATAGTTAAATTTTGAACTTAATCTCTAACTAATTCATATATGATTCATATTCAGGACATAATTGTTTTTCTCTGAAAGCTGTATCATTATTATCTATATATATAATAAAAACAACCCGTAAAAAACCAAGTTTTTGACTATAAATCCTTTACGTATGAGACGTAACTAAAAGAATGTTCATTATAACACGCAGCGCAAGACCATCCAAAAATACAAAATTGCAGTTGTGTCGTAAAACGTGTTTAATATAATGCGCACCGATCAGGAATAGGTTTATAAAAAGTGTTGTCAGTAAAATACGCACCTTATTGCGCGACAGAAAGGATGTTCAATATAATACGCACCGCGACGCTCTATCTCAAAAAATAGCATGATACATAGGAATAAATAAAATAATCTAAAAAATCAATAATTTAATTACGGTACATGCGATCGATCTGAAAGTTTGATACATTGTTTTTATCATCGGCACGAAACTGCCTGCAAAATTTCAGCTCGCTATCTTGCGAGCAAGTGGGTTAAAAATCGATCAAAAGTTTTGGCGACAAGCAAGCAAGCAAGGTCCGCCGCAGACACCACGAGTTAATATAAAGGATTTAATAAAAACAACCCGTAAAAAACCAAGTTTTTGACTATAAATCCTTTATGTACGAGAAGTAACTAAAAGAATGTTCATTATAATACGCAGCGCCAGACCATCCAGAAATACAAAATTGAAGTTGTGTCGTAAAACATGTTTAATATAATACGCACCGATCAGGAATATGTTTATAAAAAGAGCTGTCAATAAAATACGCACCTTATTGCGCGACAGAAAGGTTGTTCAATATAATACGCACCGCGACGCTCTATCTCAAAAAATAGCATGATACATAGGAATAAAAAAAATAATCTAAAAAATCAATAATTTAATTACGGTACATGCGATCGATCTGAAATTTTGATACATTGTTTTTATCATCGGTACGAAACTGCCTGCAAAATTTCAGCTCGCTATCTTGCGAGCAAGTGGGTTAAAAATCGATCAAATGTTTTGGCGACAAGCAAGCAAGCAAGCAAGCAAGGTCCGCCGCAGACACCACGAGTTAATATAAAGGATTTAAAAATCAAAGTATTTATGTATGTATGTCCTTTATAGCTGACTAAACCATTCATCCGGTCGCCATGAAACTTTTGGAGACTTTTGAGTACGCTCCTGTGAGGGTAATAGGCAACTTTTTTTGAAAAGTTTAACACTCATGGGGCGTCGGGGGCGCATAATAGGATTTTTTTCTTATATGAGCTATATAAAAATTAGTTTAAGCGTTAGCTATTAGGTAAATTGATGGATCTTAACCAAACTTTGTATATAAGAACTTGGTAGCCAATATTGAAGTACTATAGGGCACTAATTTCCTAATGTCCATTTCTTCGGGGCTGGGGCCCAAAATGTCTTTTTTCATAAACGTTTAAGATTTTATTCCCCATTCAATTATTAACTATCTTGAGAAATATAGATAAATATATCCATTATGAAATTGATTGAAATAAACAGGTGTTTTGAACTTGACTTCTTGCACTAAATTTCATTTTTTGCCTATATGAGCTATATAAAAATTAGTTTATGCGTTATCTACTGAATAAATGAATGGATCTTAACCAAACTTTGTATAGAAAATCTTGGTAGCCCATATTAAAAAAGGGCACTGCACTTCTAATATCCATTTGTTCAGGGCCGGGGGCCCCAAATGTATTTTTTCGTATATGTTTGAGATATTATGTGCCACTCTATGTTAACGATATTGAGAAATATATCCATGATGAAACTGAATTAAAATGAACAGCATTTTGAAATTTAAATCATACATCGAATGGGCCAGGGGCCCCAAATTTCTTTTTTTCTTTTTGTGTATACTCTAAGATATTATTTTCCACTCAGTTTTTAACGACCTTGAGAAATATATCCATGATGAAACTGAATTTAAATGAACAGGTTTTCAAAATATACATCTTGAACCGAATGGGCCCAGGGGCCCCTTAATGTATTTTTTCCTTATATTTATTATTAAAAAATAGTTTAAGTGTTAGATAATAAGAAAATAACAGTTTTTTCACCAAACTCGGTATATAAAAACTTAAGAGCCTATATAAAATTACTATAGGGCACTGAACTCCTAATGTCAATTTCCTCGGGGCTGGGGGCCCTAAATGTGTTTTTTTACTAAACTTTTTATGTTGTATTCCCCATTCAATTTAGCACGATATTGAGAAATACAGATAAATATATTTATATATTCGTTATGAAATTGATTGAAATGAACAGATTTTCGAACTTCACATGTTAAACTGATGGGCCAGGTGACCCTTAATGTAATTCCTTTTTAAAAAAATCTAGATGTATTCCTTTTTACTGAGATCGTTGCAACGCACGACGGGTCTGCTAGTAGCAAATAAAGAAACTTGATCTATACTGAAGGCGTTATGGTTCTAGTAATATGTTTGCAAGTATCCACATCGTCTGTGCTCAACATACAAACTTGATGAACAAATCAAGCTAAAACACCGGCCGTGACATTACATAACATAACAAGAAACTTTACTTCATTACACATGATTTAATCACAATGTGTATGCATCGTACTTCGGTTCATAAAAACAACATTATCTATGATGTATACTGTATTCATACATTCACACTTGTACAAAACACTCAACTGCATTGCACAACGCTGGAACAAATTTTAAGTTAAGCTTACATTTATGATCAAACAATTTGAGATAGCTTTTTTCTTCTAAATTTATATTATATATTTCCTTCGCTACTTCTGCACAGCTTATTATTGCTTCCTACGCTTATCCATAATTTATTTCTTATTATTCATTTTTATTACAGTTTTGAATGTTGGTACTGTTTTTGTTTTCCTTATTTGTTCAGGCAACCAATTTCACGCCAGAATGTCAAACGGGGGCGGGGGGGGGGAGAGAAGGATGTTTACGTGTCCCTTCTTGCATACGGGACACGAGAATTGTTTGTATCCCTTTGTATGTCTGAGTGTTTTATTAGATTGGTGTTTGTTGTATTTTACAAGTTAAAATTTAACGTATGTATTGTTACCACTTCACTCTTTGTTCTATCTTCTAGTGTTTCGATGTTTGGAGATTTAACTAATTGTGTTATTCTTAAATGGCATTTTTACATGTTGAATTTAAGCACACGAGTAATTACATAATTAAACTTCCGTAGATAAAATTTGTTTTACAAGTAAGGCAATTTTAACAGCACACATCTGAATTGTTTCTCGAACGTTTAAGTAAAACTTTTTTCCCCACAAAATGTTCTAACTAGAAAGTCCACAGGACCTTGTTGATGTCACATTCTGCATCATTGAAATATGTTTGTAAACAACATCTATTGAAACAATAACTCAAAACTTACATGGGACTGAACTTAGACTACAGACTTTCACAAAGGTCGGCAACTCGAACGCGAATTAATGTTTTACGGTCATTAAAAATTATTTTGAAATTCTAACGACTTTTTGTTTAGTTTTAAAGTTTTTTTCGGTGTAACTAAATGCCTACAATTTTTAAAGAAAGAGACGAGATATTTATCTTAGGTATGGAGTTTTGGTTACCTTTGAAGTTTACCGGCCTCGACCTGGTCACGTAAACAAACCGTTCATCCTTCGGGCTCCTCACTGACCATATCTACCAGTGTGTGGTTTACTGACCTGGGAAAGAGATCACGCCTCGAACTTACACAGCACGATCCACCCCCACCCCCACCCCCAAACCCTCCACTCAGATCGTTGTTTACACGTGAAGATATTGATTAAAATTTTGTCTTAGGACGTTCTTACTTTTCTGACACCGGCCCAATCTGTTTACGTAAAACTGAGCTTTAGGTATCTGCGCTCTTTTAGCACTCCAAATAAAATTGTGTCAGTATACAAAATTGAACTTTGATTAATCATTTAGCGTTTAGACCGTTAGAAGACGTACAAAATGCATGTTTATAAAGGTAAATTTGATAAGCTTTCGTTATAGACGATAAATGAGTGTTACTGTAAAGGGAAAAGCCTAAATCTGTACATTAAATAAAATACATTGTTAGATTAAAATTTTGGTCAAGAATAATTTTAACGAATAACTATTTTAAGAATGCAAAAATAAATGCTATTTCAAGATTATTATGTGATCAATCAAACCATATTTACTTAACTCTTATTGACGCGTCATTTCCTGGTTTCGTTCTACTATGAACATACATTTTCAAAGAATGTTATTTCATTTCAAACACTTATTTGTGCTATTTCAAAATTAAGCTATTAAAATCCCACGGTAGTCACGTGACATGAGATGCACATCGACTAGCAGAACTTCCCGATATTCACGTGACATGAGATGCACATCGAATCACAGAACTTCCCGGTAACCACGTGACATGAGATGCACGTCGACTCGCAGAACTTCCCGATATTCACGTGACATGAGATGCACATCGAATCACAGAACTTCCCGGTAACCACGTGACATGAGATGAACGTCGACTCACAGAACTTAATAACCTATTTGCACCTGACGGAAAGAAAGGAAAAAAATACAAGACCGACCTCGCTTTTCATAACCTCGTTTTAAAAAAAAATTAATAAACGAAACTCTGAAAAGACGATGTCTCCCGTCGCTTGCGCGGAGACCTGTAAATACAAAGTTTGATAACTCTAAACCAGTTTTTCTACTCGATAGAAATAAAAACAGTGAGTCCCGTGAACACGTGTTTTGCATGAAGCATGCGCCGCATTAAGTGACGTTTCATGGCTTGAGATGTCAAAATTTTGCAGAAAAAATGTTGATTGAAGGAACAAAATTTAAATAAAAAAGCAATAAGTAAAACTAAATATTGAGAATTACTTAATCAGAAAAGCGTGTCGCATGCTGGTACATTGGGAAAATGAGAAAGCGGATCGTTTAGAAAAGAAATGTTGCAGCAACTGATCAATATTCATAGGGCCTATTAAATGTCCGAGTCATATTGCCACAGCGGAAAGTTCTTACGACGAGGCAGACGGATCAGGTAACAGGCCACGACAATGTCCCTCATGGCTGGTCGCCTTCCCCCCCCAGTCCCCGCATGCGCTCTGTTGTTTGACCCGTGCACCCAGGCTGATCAAATGAACAACTGAATACGTCGAAAGAATTCTCAATTATGCATAGGGTTGCTATCAAACTAATTATTGCTGAAAAAACAAATTTGTTTTTACATTTTTCTCTTCCAGCAATTGAACATGTCTCCAACATTATTGTAGCAACACGTTATAACCAGGGTTGTTAATATTGCAATATTGTATTGGTATTGGTAGTATTGCCAATACTTTTTTAAGTATTGAGACGATATTGCAATACTTCTTGAAATTTGATATTGGTATTGGTATTGCCAATAATTATTTTTGATATTGGTATTGATTTTTAACCAATACTAAAAGCAATATTCAATAAATTCTCTACAACATTGGTTGTGAATAAAGCTGAATATAATAAATTTTTCTTTGGTGTCGCCATCTTGCGAGTGACATTGCCAAACAATTTTTGAATGAGACTGATCAATGAAATGAATGATAATAGAAATCAAATCAGATCATATATGATATCTTTTGCAATGAGCATTGACCAGTGACTTACCAAGGCTCGATTAAGGCTTAGGCACTTTAGAAAACTAAAAAAGACATTGGACTTGGTTTCCTTCTACCAACACTTGTCGTGATGAAGGCTCAGTTAAAAGTGTTTCTTGATCAAGGAAAGAATGATCGGCTCGTAATTTGTTCTCCATTAGGTTCATGTCTTTTGAATGCCATCGATAGAAGATTTTCAAACATGTTTGACAGCTTTGATGCTCAGCTGGCATCCGTTGTACATCCCAAATTCAAGTTGGACTGGATAGATGATGATTTACAGCGTTCGCATCTTATTGAAGCACTGAAGAGACGCGTTTCACAATCACTGTTGGTTGCTCCTACTGATGATCAGAAAGCAACATCGGCTGCTGCTGATGGTACAGATAATCAGCCAGACTTCTTCGCTGGATTGTCAGCCAGACGACATCGTGTGAATGATTCACCTGATGTGAATCAAGAAATTAATAATTACTTGGCAGACACTTCAGACAGTATTGCATCATTGGATGCCTATCCACATATCCGTAAAATACATAGACTGATACAGGACTTCCTTCAAGCGCTGCTGTTGAAAGGTTGTTTTCATTAGGAGGACGAGTATTTTCCCCTCTTCGTTCATGACTGAGCAGTGCGCATTTTGAAATGGTTACTTTTCTTCGCCTGGCTAAGTGGTAACGGCCAAATAGGTGGCGTTACCCTGTGAACTCTACTAAAATTCATCGTTTCATCGTTAGTTTTCCAGATGTGATGCAATCCACTGACTCGGTCTGACTGTTTTTACTATAGTATGATGTTTAACCGTTTATGTATCATTTGCTTTTCTATGACAGTCATTTGCTTCATTCATCCATTCATTCATCCATCCATCCATTCATTCAATCACAATATGTGTACAGTATACATATTAAAAATCTTGTTGCTTAAGGACGTTAAGGTATGCCGACTTATTTAATATGTTGTCAAAGACTTTTGAATGCTTTGAGGAAAACTGATGAAGGAAGTGTTAACTATTAAACAAAATTTGGTTAAAAATACATTGTCTAAATTAGCCCAAAAATGTTGTTATCGTTTATCGATGTAAGTGATATAGAGCGATGAATTACGTATTTGCGTTTTATTCGTCGAATGACCCAAATATTGGTATTGGTAAGGCAATAATAAATAAATATTGGTATTGGTATTGCAATACTGGTTTTAAAATTGTATTGGTATTGGTATTGCCAATAGATTTTACAGGCAGTATTGGTATTGGTATTGCCAATATTTTTTTTAGTATTGTTAACAACCCTGATTATATCACAGTAGCAACACATATCACAGTAGCCTTTATTATAAAATATACTAAATTTGGGGGCCCCTAAATCATCGGGGGCACCTGGCTTTAGCCCATTCAGCCCCCCCCCCACCTAATCCACCATAGTCGAACAGCATGCTGCTCTTCTGTGTTCACATTACGGCTCGCATACAATTTATAAAAGATTTTGTTACAAGAATTACTGGAATATTTCCAAGCCATGTTTAATGAGCCATAGTGCTCCAATGCGGCTGTACAAATATATATAAATATAATATATATATATAATATATAATTTAATATATTATAAAATGGCTCTCAAGTTACTTCAGGTCTGGCCACCCCTGGTATATTGGATGACAATTGAAAACAATTTCACTAAGGTATTCAAAAGTACTAATTCTCGACAGTGAGGAACACAAAGAAACGAAAGAAAGAAAGAAACGATTTTCATATTGAAAGATAGTGTCATAATGAAAAAATGAAGTCACCATTGTAGAACATTAAAAGCTACGAGAATGAAACTAATTGAGTTTACTATTTACGAATCCTGATTGTTTGACTGTTGAAAAGAGGCATTTATAAAACCTATAGTCCATGTTTTTTAAATAGAAATGTTTTGAGCGTAATGTATTTCTTAGATAATAATGAAACATATTCTTAGACCAGACTTGATAAGGATAACACACTGCATGTGCGTATATCAAAGCTCTCAAAAGCATCAAAGCTATCAAAGACTACAAGAATTCCAGAATCTGAATCGAAGTGTAAAAATCTTGGCATCTGACTTAGATTTTATTTCGTTTAATTTTGATAGATGAAGACTCGAATCAAGGTAGAAATTAGGTTCTCCACCCTTTTGATTTTAAAATCCAGTAAAATAATTCCCTCGTGGAATTGGCACATGCCATGGGTCTGACACATGCAATGGGATTGGCACCAATGTTCCCTTTAGGCTGCGCGGCTACGCAGATATTTGACCGACGCCGCGCAGCCGTTTAGAGTTACTGCGCGGCAAATTTTGAGAAATATTTAAAAAATAGATATTTTGTACTTTGTATGCGAGGTTTTTTTACTTCGCACATGGACCAGCGAACTTTAAAGGGAACATTGATAGGCACATGCAACGGGATTGGCTTATGTAAATTTTAATGTAAGACGTGATCTCACTTTATGAAGTGGAAGTGAGTGCGGTTATGTTCAATTAGAGCTCACATCGCTTTACCATTTAACTGACCTAAACCAGTTAGGCTTTAGGATAGCACGTCTTATGTTTAAGGCTAGAAGGCGTGTATTATGCCTATTGGATAGCTTGTGCTAGTTTTGCGTACTGGGTTCTGGATAAATTAAGACGAAGACTCGACTCTTGTTCAATGGATAATTAAAGCCTTTATTAGGTCAGCCATATAATTACAGCAACAGATCCAGGTACACAAAGATACTAGAGCGAATTGCTCTATCTCTAATGGCTAGTCCTAACTATCCTCTATGAACCTCTCTCTCAGTCTCTCTTCTACCCTCGCCGTACTCTCGTCGCATTCTCCACACCACACTATTTAATGCCCGTATGTCTTCCTTACTATCATCATGCGTGACTACAACTCCCATTATTATGCCAAAGTGAACTCTTCTCCAGTCAATACTTGACCAGAATTCACAACAATGTGACAACAAACATCAGCAGTGATTCTCATACCTTGACAGTTAGTTTTAGGGCTAACGCGTGTATCAGGGCTATTGGATAGCTTGTGTTAGTATTAGGGCTGGTTGGCGTGTATTAGGCCTATTGGATAGCTTCTGTTAGTATTAGGGCTAGCTGGCATGTATTAAATTAAAAAATAATAAGAAATAATATTGAAGCAAAATTAAAGAAATCTTTTAATATCGTTGTCACAGTTTCACCTTTTCAGTTTAAGGTTGCACAACTCAACGCTAACGAATTTGTAAGCCCAATTTGTATATATTATCTCGTCTGTTGTTGGCATATGACGAAATATGGTATTATTGATGATATTAACATAACACTGGGAGGAGGGGCTGTACATAAATATATACACAATAGTAAATCATCCATCAATTACAATTGGCTAGAAACCCAACGTTAAATAAATAACGATTTGAACAAAATAAAACCCTTAATACCATTCCTTTCTATATCATATATCACTGCCAAATAAAGAAATGAACACTTCCAGTCAAATGTTAAATAAAGCAGCAGCTTTTTTTCGTCATCTTTATCGTATAAATCAGGAATGAAAAAGATAAATCGAACGCAAATCCATCGCGTCGTACCACAAAGTGCACCGCTTCAGATATATATTGCTTTCTAAACTGTTGTACCATGCGAATGCCGTGCCCTTTATAGTGGTCCCTTATGACGTTTGTCAAACAATTACAAGGTTTATCAGAACATCAAAAGAACGTGCCGTCAAATCTCCGCGAATCGAGCAGTATTGAGGAAATGATCAAGATATGCTCTTTATTCCTTTAGTTATTTTTTTTAAACGACTGGCGCAGCATCATTACAACTGGAACACGCAAATGAAATCCTCCGTTCATTTCAAACCCCTTGACGAAGACACCCTCCTTCCCCCCACCCACCCACACACACACACACACACACACACACCAATACAGGTTCTCCAGCAGTCGTCACTTTGTCAGTGCCACGGATTACGGGGGAGGCAATCCTGGTGAAATTAAGGCATTAGTTCCCCCAGCACCTCTAGTCGCGAGGCGAGCAGCGGCATCGAAACAAGGAATCAATATTTCTATCAGCCTCTGTTTCAGCGGCGCTTAGTTGTTCCGTCCGTTCAATTTGACGACAATAATGATGTCGTTACCAAATACACGGGGCCGAAGTGTTAGTAGCCTCCACCACTAATTTTTCTTGCATGATTATCTCCCTTTGGGGGTTAACATTCCGCCGAAAGCTCCTAACTTGAATTTCATAAGAGTGCGGGGTTGTTTTGAGGTACGGGTTCGCAGCGGTCGTTGAAGGTCAAATAACCGATGAGCTCAAAACTGATAAGGGTTCGGTGTGCGGGCTGAAAAGTGGTACCTAAATAAAGAAAGGGTGTTGGTGTCGTTTTGTTTTTTTAGAAAGCGTCGTGGTTCATGGTTCATGGTTCATGGTTCTAGCATGATCCTTTAGGTAACGAATCCGCTTTCGATTTTCAAGTCTACTCTAAAGTCTACTGTAAAGTCTATTCTAAAGTCTACTCTAAAGTCTATTCTAAAGTCTACTCTAAAGTCTACTCTAAAGTCTACTCTAAAGTCTACCTTAAAGTCTATTCTAAAGTCTATTCTAAAGTCTATTCTAAAGTCTACTCTAAAGTCTATTCTAAAGTCTACTCTAAGTCTACTCTAAAGTCTACTCTAAAGTCTATTCTAAAGTCTACTCTAAAGTCTACTCTAAAGTCTACTCTAAAGTCTACCTTAAAGTCTATTCTAAAGTCTATTCTAAAGTCTATTCTAAAGTCTACTCTAAAGTCTACTCTAAAGTCTACTCTAAAGTCTACTCTAAAGTCTACTCTAAAGTCTACTCTAAAGTCTACTCTAAAGTCTACCTTAAAGTCTATTCTAAGGTCTATTCTAAAGTCTATTCTAAAGTCTATTCTAAAGTCTATTCTAAAGTCTACTCTAAAGTCTATTCTAAAGTCTACTCTAAGTCTACTCTAAAGTCTACTCTAAAGTCTATTCTAAAATCTACTCTAAAGTCTACTCTAAAGTCTACTCTAAAGTCTACTCTAAAGTCTACTCTAAAGTCTACTCTAAAGTCTACTCTAAAGTCTACTATAAAGTCTATTCTAAAGTCTACTCTAAGTCTACTCTAAAGTCTACTCTAAAGTCTATTCTAAAATCTACTCTAAAGTCTACTCTAAAGTCTACTCTAAAGTCTACTCTAAAGTCTACTCTAAAGTCTACTCTAAAGTCTACTCTAAAGTCTATTCTAAAGTCTACTCTAAAGTCTACTCTAAAGTCTACTCTAAAGTCTACTATAAAGTCTATTCTAAAGTCTAATCTAAAGTCTAGTCTAAGTCTACTCTAAAGTCTACCTTAAAGTCTATTCTAAAGTCTACTCTAAGTCTACTCTAAAGTCTACTCTAAAGTCTACTCTAAAGTCTACCTTAAAGTCTATTCTAAAGTCTACTCTAAGTCTACTCTAAAGTCTACTCTAAAGTCTACTCTAAAGTCTACCTTAAAGTCTATCTAAAGTCTACTCTAAGTCTACTCTAAAGTCACCAACCTATCAACCTTAACCCAACACTACCAAACCTAAACAACATAACCAAACCTTCCCACACCCTACAACACACCCTAAAAACAACCTACACCACACCAATTCACCAAACATAAAAACACCCTTAACACACCTACACATCACACTACACCACAAAATAAAAACACCCTACACCACACCCTACACCACAACCGACACCACAACCCCTACACCAAACCCTACAACCACCCTACACCACAACCTAACCTCACCCTACAAAAAACCTAAACACACTAAAAAACACTAACAAAAATTACAACATAACTAAACAAAATTAACCACAATCTCGCTGAACAACAATAACACACCAACTATCAACAACAATTATAAAAAACAGAACCACAACCTTCAAATAACCTACAACTCAACAATACACCACACCCTACACAACCTACTACACAAACTACACACACCCTAACCACACCCGAACACACCCTAAACACCTACAAAACACACTAACAACACCTACACTAACATACACCAAACCTACAACAACCTAACCACAACATAACCACACATCTACATAAACAAACTAACCACAAATAAAAACACCATACACACACCCTACACATTCCATACACCAACCATACCATTCCAACCATAAACACAACATACCTTCCTACCATACTCCCCACAACTAAACACCCAACGTACAAAACCCCCCCTACCCACAATCTACTCCTCAACACCTCACATCAGACCTCCACCCCTAACCCTAAACCTACCCACATTCATCATACACCCCCCCCCCCCCCCCCACACCCCCACCACCACAAAACTCGAACTGCATTGCGCACTATGTCTACACGGCACAAGCCTGCACATCCAAACTGCATTATAATACACCTCAACATTTTTAAATTTTTAATTATTTATAAATAAATTTAATTCTATAATATCATCACACTGTATAATACAAATCAATGAGAGGACAAACTCGAGGACTATACAGTAACCGTGTTAGAATTGACAGCACATGTAGGCCCTATAGGATATCAAGATCCATGGTGTGTTGATAGCGGCTCTAACTCTTGTGCTAGAGTATACTTATGTGCACCATTATTCTAATAAACTATTAGGTTAGGGCACTGCACACACTGCATTCTGTCTTAGCGTATCTGTTACAGACGCTCATTTTTTGTACAGAAGTTTATTGCGTCCTGAGTTCTGGTAAGAACGTTTTCCGTTCTGATAAGAACGTATTGGCAAGCGGCGCAGCGTTCGCAGGCCACGGTCAATGTTCTCTTTCCAGCTAAAGGAAGCAGTCATGAGTTACCACGCAGCAAATTTAGTAAAATATTTCACCTGTGCACACGAGTTATTTTACAATGCACTGGCCAACGACCCATAGATGGATCATTGGCCACGGCTATGAGGGACCACGCAATTTCCCAGCCGCCTTTCTTTCCCTAACCAGTGTCCGGTACCCATTCAGAGCTGAGTAGACTCAAGGACAACCTTGACCCATGGAACAGATCCCTGCTTTCACGGAGATTCGAACCCTTGACCGTCGGTGCGCCAGCCGAGCGCGGACCTCTAACCTGTAATTAAATTCATCATGAAGTTGAAAAAAAAATTCGTTTTTGACATCGGTGCACAACATTCTGAATCTTTTATTCAGCATCAAATTCCGAAATCAGTTCCCGGGCTAAAGAGCTGGAAATAGCGCAGAGAAAATATTGGCCTGCACGTCCTCCCATGTGGCAGAAGTTATCATGAGGTCGAAAAGCTTTTAACGCACACGACGCCCCGTACTGATAAAACCTGGCCCCCCGGTCCTCCCAATTCCCCGCATTCGTAGAACAGGTGATGACATACAGGTGGAGGTGCTTATTTACGTATTTTATTTATCACCGACGTAAAATTTTATGGGCAGACATTCCTAACTATCGCGTTTTTATTTATAAATCATTTTTTCCTTACTTTATGGACAAATAGTTATACATATTTACGGGGCAGTCGTGGTAAAATGAACGCCAAATATCCAGATTGTAGACGATATTTACAACCGACTTAACTATTCGTCATCGTCAACTAAGAGTAGCAGTGATCAAGGGTTATTTGTCCTTTGTAACGCCGTCTGTGAATTTGATTTACAACTTTTTATTAGCAGCCTCCCTAATGCTTAATCGTATTATTTTGTTGTCTGCTTGTAAAAATACAAAATACACAAAAGAAGTTGTGTAATGAAAACATTAAATTTGAGCTTAATTTTAAACTAACACGACAGTAAACGTTTCGGATAATGCCTTCATCAGTACAATAAACATAAAATACGTACTTACATAAGTAATAAAATTATATTTAAATTCTTAAAAACATAACATATCATAAAATATTTATGTAAAATAAAAATAAAGGAAAAACAACAAACAATGACCCAAGGTATAGGAAAAATAGGAAGTATCTAAAGTTACAGTGAAAACCACAACGGGAAAAAGATTCTACAGTTAGGTAAAATTATGAATTTGGTTAATTCCATATGGAGCCAACGTACCAATTCGTTTTATAAGTCTATTTTCCATGTAGATCCTGTCATGGGTATTACTCGCATGTAAAATCCCAGTTACTACAATATCTGAAATGCCGTTATGGTCAAGAATATTGAAATGTTTAAACACAGGACATTGAGCCTGTTTATTTATATTATACAGGTGTTCTCTAAACGGATCTCGAAGACGACGACCTGTCTCACCCACTTAGATTTTATTACATCCCTTGCTAAGCATTGCATAAAATAGGTCAGGGTCTTCTTGCAATTCCTGCAGCAGCCTCTGCGCTCCAAGAAGTCCAACGCAACCACTTACCTATAAAAGCCTGGGCTTTAGTTTTAATAAACTCTACCAAAGAAGAAGTCAACGCGAAAAAAGCAACTTCTGACGACGTCATCAAATCTAAGAGGGGGGTGGGTGGAAATGCTTTGCCATTTCTAGTATTCATTTTCCCGTTTTGTAGTCAATGACATCATTGCAGCATGTGGTGTATACCATTATTGTCATGTGCAGTTTATGACACTATTTACGTTTGTAGTGCAGGGTATCATTACCGTATCTCCGGCTCAGGAGACTTACAACAGCGCGGAATGCCACATTAGCATCCGTGATTTGGGATACATTTAGCAATAATGTGACTCGATAATGCATCAAGTTGGCTCACTCTTGGAAGATTGACGGACGGATCATCTTCATTGACCAGAACCTTTCACACTTTAAACTAAAACCCCCAATAAATACCAAACTCACAAAAGTAAATATTTAACTTTTTTTTTAAATATTAAATCCTTTATATTAACTCGTGGTGTCTGGTTGCACCTTTGCAACCTTGCTTGTCGCCAAAACTTTTGATCAATTTTTAACCCACTTCATCGTAAGCTAGCGAGCTGAAATTTTGCAGGCAGTTTCGTACCGATGATAAAAACAATGTATCAAAATATCAGATCTATCGCATGTACCGTAATTAAATTATTGATTTTTTAAATTATTTTATTTATTCCTATATATCATGTTATTTTTTGAGATAGAGCGTCGCGGTGCGTATTGTATTGAAAAACCTTTCTGTCACGCAATAAGGTGCGTATTTTATTGACAACACTTTTTATAAACATATTCCTGATCGGTGCGTTTTATATAAAACATGTTTTACGACACAACTACAATTTTGTATTTTTTGGGTGGTCTTGCGCTGCGTATTATAATGAACATTCTTTTAGTTACGTCTCATACGTAAAGGATTTATAGTCAAAAACTTGTTTTTTTACGGTTTTTTTTTATCTTCCAAACTTGTATTAACGAGTCTATAGTTTAAAGATGAGATAAATTTTACCCGACGGTAAAATAAAATGGCTACGCTCCTTACAATCTAGCCACAAGCGACTGAACTAAAGCAAATACTTTCACCACCCCCCCCCCTTTCACAAGCCACTTATTGACCTAGTAGTAAAGGGCTCGATTCCCAGCAATCACAGACAAATGACTAGCCAATGGGAGACACTTTAGACGACACGATGTTATCGTTTCCGGGTGTCTGTGAATCCCGCGCGCGCTCCTAAATTTAGAGACACTCCAGGAAACGGAAGTTCAGGCGGGTCCCTCTTCTGCGTAGAAAACAGATAGTTGTTTCCCCAAGTAAACAGAAAGGTAGTAAAGCTATAACCACCGCGGCATGGATGGGGTTAGCTTTGGCATATGCTCCAATTTAGCCCAACTTAAGTAGTGTTGAATGAATAAATTTCGTTTTGTTTTTAATTTAACGAATCTTTGAGTTCTAAAATGAATGATGTTTACATACTATATACGACCCGCGGCGTAGCATACGCCGCAGTCTTGCTCATAGATAGTACAAAGAAAGGTGCGGGGGAAGAACGGACCCAAACAGCAGCACGAAGAAATGAGAACAACGCCAGTGAACGTCGGGAGGGGGGGGACCGCCAACGCATTGTTGGTCTGGAGCCACGCGCACTGTGGTTGTTGTTACCTACCCCCACGCTCCACCACCCTCGCTTGCCAACCACAAACTGTGATTGGTCGACCCTAGCGAGGGTCATTCGTCATGCTTATTTTCTCACGTCTTGTGCTTGTCCTAATTTCTGGTGAAGTATATATATAGATTCAAGCGCAGCAACTTACTTGAATCAAGTTGATTTCTGCTTAGCCTGACTTTTCATGCTTCGAATTTTAAATTTAAAAAATCAACAAATCGCACACACAAAATAAGATTTTTCCATTAATTAAACATTTTTTATAATAAATTTTTTAAAAAAATATATTAATAACTTCACAGTATTTCATTGAATGCAGACGAAAATTCATTAATCAACGATGAAACGTGTGCGCAGCATATTGAAAATTTGAAAAAACAATGTACGTGAAAATAAGACACTGGCCTCTTCTCACTAAGTGATGGAGTTCTCCATTCATGCGTATTTAAAACAGAGATACGCTAATATTTTAGTACAAGCGAAATACCCGTGCTATGCTACGGGGTCGGCATAATAAAAATATCAAATATACTTTGTTTTTGAATGTCATATTCTTCTTTTTACCCAGATTGAGTGATGATACTACCAATGAAAACCTTTAAAAGATCACAAAGGTGGCCCTCTGTGCCACCAATTAGCCTCAATCTTAAGCCAGTGCATACATTTCTTCTTATTTACATCGTTTCCTTTTCACAAATTATTATAATCTCAAACAGTGAGGTCATGTCATATACTTTTTTACGGCGAGAAACACCACACGCACATTTAATCTCGAGACCATAATGTTTATTATTTTACGACTAAATTTTGAATTTAAAAAGAAATAATAATCAAGAGTTACCTTCCCTAGCGAGCACGGACGCGCCTTAGCGCATTATATATAAGGATTAATTTCCGTCTGGATCCTGCTACCCATCGGGTTGCCAGTCTTGCACCAAGTTGTCAATTAACCCTGTCCACCCCTCCACAGTATTTGATTTTAGATAACAATGCATGTGATTCACGTTTTATCCTGGTTCATTTATCAATCCATATTGCACTAAAGTCACACAAACAATAAACACACACATACTTCGCACACATGAACACACTATTATTTTAATACAATATTAGATTTATGTATAATTCAACACATTTTCGTCTGTATAAACAATTCTTCTACTTTTTTTAAACGCGTTTAAGTCAAAATCCTCAACCTCTCCAACTAACGAGTGTTTAACATGATGTAGAAATTGCCGAAACGAAGTCTTGGTGACTCCTATGTTCTTTCTTGTGTTTGCCGGAATGCCGATTGGTCACGCAGAGACGTCACGTGACGGGTTCACGCGGCGTCTCCGTGCCCTTTCGCGCCATCAACGGCTTACACCTCATCTCGGTGTGCTACACTGTATCCGATTTGTGTCAAACAGTGTCTAAAAATAAGAATTAATTTGCTTCACGTAAAAAATTCGAACCTTTTATTTTCAGGTTTCATCGACCGAAATAGGATGAGAATGTGATTCAATATAATGTGAATGAAAACACGATTCAGACTTTCTGGATTTATTTCAGTCTTAAATCATTATTACTATTTCACATATTAAACGAAATATGTTTGTTAGTTTTTAGGTTATTTTAATTTAGATTAGTGAACTTCACGAATACAAAAATTATTTACAATACTCTTAATCGAACAGTTTTGAAAACGTATTTTGTTACATCTTAATTTGTGCGGATACATCACTATTTTACGAAAACATGGTTTAAAAACTGTAACATTACGCAATGAGATATGACTTTCCAAAACCGTAACATTACGCCATGAAATATGACTTTCCAAACGCTCTAACATTACGCCATGAGATATGACTTTCCAAAAACTGTAACATTACGCCATGAGATATGACTTTCCAAAAACTGTAACATTACGCCATGAGATATGACTTTCCAAAAACTGTAACATTACGCCATGAGATATGACTTTCCAAAAACTCTAACATTACGCCATGAGATATGACTTTCCAAAAACTGTAACATTACGCCATGAGATATGACTTTCCAAAAACTGTAACATTACGCCATGAGATATGACTTTCCAAAAACTGTAACATTACGCCATGAGATATGACTTTCCAAAAACTGTAACATTACGCCATGAGATATGACTTTCCAAAAACTCTAACATTACGCCATGAGATATGACTTTCCAATCTGAGAAATTACAAACCGTATTATTTTTTTAAAAAATATTATTTTATATCTAATTATAAATCTTAGACATGTTATCAGACTTAAGGGATACACCTTTAAATTGATTGCACATATATACTGTATATATATATATATATATATATATATATATATATATATATATATATAAAACTATATAATTTGCAATTGTCACGCAAGTCAGTCAGTCTGTCCTGACGCTACTAATTTTAGAAAGCAGGGAAAATCAAATTACTGCACCAATGCACCAAAAGGTGTGCAAATTAAAGATGCGCTGTAAAAAATATTATATGACGTCATTGATTTAGCTCATATTTTCAATTTTAGAAAAGGGAACATTGTAAAAAGAGAATTAGATGGAGGTTAATTATAAAATCAAAAAATAAACGGGGCGCTATAGTAGCCCTGCAACCCCTATTATGAAATACTTTGTGTACATTTCAGAAAGTTGAATACTTCGTATTTATCAAACAAGGACAAGTTAGTTGGGCTTTTGAAAAAGGTCGGTGCCGTAGGCGCTCTAAAAAAGTGCATTTTTATAAAATAAATAGATTTCAGCTGAAAACTTCCGTCATTTTTGACGGGTGTACGCTAGTATATATATATCTTATATACATATAAGACGCATTTGTTGTCTGTCTGTCTGTCTGTCTGTCTGTCTGTTCGCTAATAACTCAAGATCCAGACAACCAAATAACGTGAAATTTGGTACACGTACACAAAATTATACCGGAAAGGTTATTAAACAGGTTTCGTTCCATATATATAAGATACTGGGGGCCGGGGGCCCAAAATGTAGTTTTTCCTTTGATGAGCTATATAAAATAAAAATTATTGAAAATTAAGACGTAAAATAATGACGCAAAATAATAAACATTTTGGTGTCGAGATTAACAAGAAGGCGACTATCGCCATAAAATAAATGTTTTGTTGTTGTTGTTTTGTTGTTGTTGCAGTTGTTTGTTTTTTTTGTTGTTGTTGCTGTTGTTGTTTTTGTGTTGTTTTTGCTGTTGTTGTTGTTGTTGTCCACATCCCTTGCCCTGCGACGACAATGTCCTTCATGTTGTTGTTGCTTTGTTGTTGTTGCTGTTGTTGCTGCTGTTGTTATTTTGTTGTTATTGCTTTGTTATTGTTGTTGTAGTTGTTGTTTTGTTGTTGTTTTGTTTTTGTTGTTTTGTTGTTGGTTTTGTTGTTATTTGTTTTTGTTGTTTTGTTGTTTTTTTTGTTTTGTTGTTTATGTTTTGTTGTCGTTTTTGTTGTTGTTTTGTTTTTGTTGTTTTGTTGTTGTTTTTGTTTTGTTGTTGTTGTTTTGTTGTTGTTTTTGTTGTTGTTTTTGTTGTTTTTGTTGTTGTTGCTGTTGTTGTTAAACACTGGAAAAGCCGGGTACTTGCCCCTAGTATACATATAAGACGCATTTGTTGTCTGTCTGTCGTCTGTCCGTCTGGATGTTCCCTATTAACTCAAGATCCAGACAACCAAATAACGTGAAATTTGGTACACGTACACAAAATTATACCAGAAAGGTTATTAAACAGGTTTCGTTCAATATATATAAGATACTGGGGGCCTGGGGCCCAAAATGTAGTTTTTCCTTATATGAGCTATATAAAATAAAAATTATTAAAAAAATTAAGACGTAAAATAATGACGCAAAATAATAAACATTTTGGTGTCGAGATTAACAAGAAGGCGACTATCGCCATAAAATAATTGTTATTTTGTTGTTGCTTTGTTGTTGTAGTTGTTGTTTTGTTGCTTTTTTGTTGTTGTTTTTTTGTTGTTTTGTTTTTGTTGTTGTTGTTGTTGCAGTTGTTGTTGTTTTTGTTGTTGTTGCTGTTGTTGTTGCAGTTGCTGTTGTTGTTTTTGTGTTGTTTTTGCTGTTGTTGTTATTGTTGTCCACATCCCTTGCCCTGCGACGACAACGTCCTTCATGTTGTTGTTGCTTTGTTGTTGTTGCTGTTGTTGTTGTAGTTGTTGTTTTTGTTGTTGTTTTGTTTTTGTTGTTTTGTTGTTGTTTTTGTTGTTTTTGTTGTTGTTTTGTTGTTGTTTTTGTTTTTGTTGCTGTTGTTGTTAAACCCGGGAAAGCCGGATACTTGCCCCTAGTATCTATATATCTCTATATACAAATATAAGAAGCATTTGTTGTCTGTCGTCTGTCTGTCTGTCTGTTCCCTATTAACTCAAGATCCAGACAACCAAATAACGTTAAATTTGGTACACGTACACAAAATTATATCGGAACGGTTATTAAACAGGTTTCGTTCCATATATATAAGATACTTGGGGCCGGGGGCCCAAAATGGCCTCAATATGGAAAAGAGATTTAATTTTTCTCTTGGTCTCTACATTTTCTGATTATTTACTATAAGGCTTTCAGGCAAAATGGACCATTACAAAAACTGAAATATATACATTTTGAGAACTTCCGTCATTTTTGACGGGTAATACACTAGTATATATATAAACAATATAATTTGCAATGTCACGTCTGTAAGGTCTATCCGTGACGCTACTAATTTTAGAAAGCAGCGCACCTAATTACTGCATCAATGCATCAAAAGGTGTGCAAATTAAAGATGCGCTATATTTAATTCGCCATTCCTTCAACTATCAGAAGTCGATAAAAATGATGAGTTCAATGTGGAAACACTTGTGTGATGCCTCATCAAGACGAGAGGTTTCAATATCTACAAAGAATTTTACTTTGACTGTGAAAAGGAGACTGTGATAGCAATGGCTGTTTGCTATTTCAGCTATAGTTTTTATAGCTACCGCATCTAGAGTCGATGGAAAACTATTATTGAAATCCGAAGATAATTTTTAAAAGTCTTCATTTGGACAAGCGCACTCACGCACGCACTCACGCACGCACTCACACGCAGGCACACACACAGAGACACGAATCTGATTTTCAAACTATTGATGTCGAAAGTATTTCAATGGTAAAGTAGGAAGAAACTTTTATTTTATGAGAATGAAACGTTGTAAATGTTTCTCAAATTTATATTCGTCCAAGCAACTTCCATTGCTTCTTATCATTTTTGTGTAGGTCTTATTTTATTTCGGATTAATTCGCATTTATTAATTTTTTGTTTTAATTTATTTGTCATTTCACATAGTGAGATTGAAAAACTTTTAAATAATATATTTAATTATATAAATTCAATAAATAATTTTTTGTTGTCAAACGAAATATAATTATATATTTATGCTTTACGTTTTCTTTATTTTACAGATATAAACAACATATCTCATTGGGGTTAATGTTTCTTCTAAATTTCATTTAAACTTCATTGTGGATTAACGGATAACAAGAAAATGGATAGCACCAAAATGAGAACGCGAACAAATAAACTCGAAATGAAAATAATCCCCCGGATATGAAAAGTGAAATTCCTCTTCAATTTTGGGTTTTGTTCATGTGACAAAACTTATATTGATATTCACAACGTAATGACACTTTCTTAAAACAGCACACGAGCAATGGGTTGAAGAAATTACAGACACTGCCATTTTTTATTTCACTTTTGCTTCAGTGCGAAGATTTTCAGTGAATGTTTTAAAGTCCACACTTTTTTTTTATGAGACAGAATGTGAGTTTTGAGAAAACGGCAGCCGTAGGCAGCACCCGTGCCCAACGTAGGCATCCTTGACCCCCCACATGGCATTCGTCAGCCCCATGTCTACGTTGACCGTCGTCATGACGACGGCGTCGCTCGGAAAGTTCAACTACGGCAGCGGCGACTACAACGTGACGTCACCCACGGGGAACACGACCGAGGACAGCTCCGCGGCTGCGGCGGCGTCGTCCAACCACGTCCAGGGTCGGACCTTCCAGTGGGGTATGCTCGGCCTCACCCTGATCATCCTCTGCACGGCCATCGGGAACCTGCTCGTCTGCCTGGCCGTCTGCTGGGAGAAGCGCCTTCAGAACATGACCAACTACTTCCTCATGTCCCTCGCCATCGCGGACTTTCTCGTCTCGCTCCTGGTGATGCCCCTTGGGATGATCGTGGAGATTTTCGGTGAGTTACTTTTCTTGGCTAAATGTTGTTCTTTAAAGGGGGCTCTGCAAATTTTAAGTTTGCAAGTTAAACTTTTAATGCAAAAATGCTCAATAATTTTTTTAAAACTTTCTGTCGCTATCTATTGCTTTGGTATGTTTACTTTTAATTAAAAAATCAAATGACAATTGTTTTATGTTTCGATGCCATTAAAACGTGTGTATCCGTCATTGACGACTGTCAATCCATTCACTAATAACACAATAAACTGTATATGTTCCCTCTTCTCGCAAGAATTTCACAGTTATCATTTAATACTCTCTAACTCTAACACTGTTGTGCAAGCTGGAGACTAGAAATATTTTTCTTTAACCTAATCTAAAAGCACGATCATCATTCGAGACCGTGATATCCGTTTGTTTGTTTGTTGGGTTGTTTTTTTTCTTCGTTTTTTGTTGTTGGTCCCATAACCTTGGTGGACCTTGGCGGCGCCCATCTCCTCTCCAAGTCAGCGGAGGACTTTTTAGCTATAGTCAATCATAAACATTTTATTGTGGCTTTAACGTGGGCTAGATCCCACGCCCCTCAGCTTGTGAGGCGAGCGCACTATTGACTTCGCTATCCAGCCGCCATTTCCGTTTAAAAGACTCAGAACGGTCTGTGGTTCCTTTATCTTTAGTGCAGTGAGTTAAATTATGTCTATGTAAACTGAATCGGTAAAAAATAACATTTTGATAATGATGAAAACCCATAATAAAAACCCCTATTCAGGCGACGCTTGCACAAATGCGTTTGATCTTTCTTTATATTGTCATTTAGTCTGCCAAACGCCCAAACATGTATTCGTTAATTTTTTTTTAAATTTTTTTTTACTAACGGTTTTTTCCTTTTCTCCAAAATGTTTATTCTGCCATCAAAATGTTAAACAAGATCGTTTCTAAGATAAGTATTGAATAAACCTTCGTTTTAATAGTGGCTATTCTTAGCTTTTAGTAAGTATCTTATGATTAGTATGAATTGCTTAATTTAAAAACTGTATGCGTCCTTAGCAAAGGCATTCATCATTATTGAAAGATTTAATGTATTGTTTCTACAGACATAGTAGAGGTGGATTAAGACTGCACGGGACCCCTGGCTGCAATGCAAACACAGTGTACCTTTAGATAAAATGATTGCTAGCAGCTAATATAAGACTGTAACTTGTAACTATTCAGGCAAAAAGATTATTCATGAAAAAACCGAACACGAAGAAATACCGGTAGTTGTTTGACAGTATCGTAAAATTGAGTTTAAAAGACAATTTAAAAAGTAAAAATACAATATTTAAAAATGCCGCACCCCACCTGGGGTGCGATCCCGCGAACGCTTGCACCAAAAGCCTAAATACTTCAGGTTAGACCAGCAGAACTCGACGAAAAAGTCATCAATTTAAGATACATAAGTGATATTCTTTAATAATTACTCTTTTTTAGCCTTTCAAATCAGGTTTTTCGATTACTATTTTAAGACTATCGTATCAGAATGGAGATCAGATGAATACTAATAGATAAGATTTTATTAATTTATTTAATTTATCATATTTTCAGCGATTCGTGTGAACATTTGTCCATTTTTATTATAAAATATACTAAATTTGGGGCTTTAGCCCATTACCCCCTCCTTTTAATCCGCCATAGAGACATAGACATAGTATATATTTGTATATATATTTTTTTAGCCTTGACCTTTTTCAAATGTATCTTCCCTTATTAAAAAAAAAGGTTTAGATTTAATAATTTCATTTAGACTTATTTACTGTTTAATCTACTTCTCTTCATTGTTTAAATTTCCGAAACTTTTGTGTAACCTTCGGAAAAACGTTCACTTTAAGTTTCATTTAGCCTTATGAAATTTTCCTACTTTTGGACAAAACTTAGTGAAATAAATGTTTTAATACTTTTTAAAAATTTTTAAAATGTATTTAAGTACAACTGCACTTTTAATGTTTTTCCTGTAAATTGTTTATAAAGGTAAATTCAATAAGAATGGTAAGGACGCGAAGTAACATAAAAAAAGAAATATTCTTCATGTGGGGTGAAAATGTGTAGAACACTAATTTCGGGAATTTCTTGAATTCTTAGCACAACCACGCCTCAAATTTGGCTTTTTAAAACGTCAGTTTAGGCTTGGAGTTTTAAAAAAAGAAGCATGAATCTAATTCTAAAATCTATTTTTCATCTCTTTTACCTCAGACATTTGGGACCACACAAAGTCTCATCTGGAAATTATTAATTCAATTTAATTTCTTTAAAAAAAAATAAAAAAAAATAAAAAAAACGAACGAACACAACCTGAGGCATTTCTTAGTGGAATTTCATTCTTGTTATTCCAGCCGGCTCTTCTTTATTCCGTAATTCCAATCACACTTTCTTGGTGTTCGTTGTTTTTTGTTTTTAATTTTCTTTCAACGTCAGATATTTCCAGCTAAATGAAAATGTGTTCTGCATGAGAATCAGATCTCGTATGAAAAAAGACAGAACGGCGAGAAAATATGTGATTAAAATTGGGAAGCTTTGCATGATGTCGTCGGTATGTTGAAATATAAAGGGATGTAATTACTTAATCAAATATACAAACATCGCAAAAAAAAACTTAATAATACTGTCTCGTGACGTTAATATAAACCATAATATAATTATTTTTTTATCGAGCTCACTTTGAAATTACATTTGAGAATTACCAAATTTATTCTATCTCCACTCTCCAATTTTATAAATATAAAAATTGTACTCATTAAATAAATATATGTACCGAGATATAAAGATTACTTTAATCGGCATTTTGTATAATTTAAACAGACCGTGTATAAATTACTGGACAGATAAAGCACTTTTTTGCCAGGTTTTTAAAAAAAAATATATTTATACGCATTGTCTTTATTGAATTTTTTTTTCCCAATCTGCCAGCGATGTAAACACCCCAAACTAAATCATTGCACGTCAAAAGGCAAGATTGCATAACCTTCGTACTACACACAGCTATCTTCTCACTTTCACGACCTTTCAACTTGTTACATAAACTAGTGTATCACCCGTCAAAAATGACGGAAGTTTTCAAAATAAATACACATCAGATCAAAAAATAAACGTAATACAGACGTTTCATTTATTTTTATTTTATTCATTTATTTCCCTATTGAACAATTTTATGCCGACGTTCGAAAATAGTTATTTTTGGTGCAGTAATTTGGTGCGCTGCTCTCTAAAAATAGTAGCGTCACGGAGAGGACAGACGGGATGTGACATACATTTCGAATTATGTACATTGATTAGACAGAAATAAACTACCTGCTGTTTAATATAATGATCTAAACTTTTAAAAAACTGTAACTTGATTTGCAGTACATTGATATTTTTTTGCTTTATATATAAGTCTATATTTTGTAATTAGTTTTCACGTTGGCTTCTTGGTTGCATAATTAAATTCCTACAGACAGGGTTGTAAAAAACGTATTACTCCACTCACTACCAGTACACACTTTGTCATCACTCTCACACACACTGTCATAATTCCCAAACTCTATCTTCACTCCATCACAAGCTATTGTTACTGTCACACTCTATCACAACTCCCAAACTCTATCTTCACTCCCACACAAGCTATTGTTACTGTCACACTTTATCACAACTCCCAAACTCTATCTTCACTCCACACAAGCTATTGTTACTCTCACACTCTATCACAACTCCCAAACTCTATCTTCACTCCACACAAGCTATTGTTACTCTCACACTCTATCATGACTCCCAAACTCTATCTTCACTCCCACATAATCTATTGTTACTCTCACACTCTATCATGACTCCCAAACTCTATCTTCACTCCCACACAAGCTATTGTTACTCTCACACTCTATCATGACTCCCAAACTCTATCTTCACTCCCACACAAGCTATTGTTACTCTCACACTCTATCATGACTCCCAAACTCTATCTTCACTCCCACACAAGCTATTGTTACTGTCACACTCTATCACAACTCCCAAACTCTATCTTCACTCCCACACAAGCTATTGTTACTCTCACACTCTATCATGACTCCCAAACTCTATCTTCACTCCCACACAAGCTATTGTTACTCTCACACTCTATCATGACTCCCAAACTCTATCTTCACTCCCACACAAGCTATTGTTACTCTCACACTCTATAATAACTCCCAAACTCTATCTTCACTCCCACACAAGCTATTGTTACTCTCACACTCTATCATGACTCCCAAACTCTATCTTCACTCCCACACAAGCTATTGTTACTCTCACACTCTATCATGACTCCCAAACTCTATATTCACTCCCACACAAGCTATTGTTACTCTCACATTATATCACCACTGTCACACTTACGTTTTCAATGGAGTATTCAATAATCATAATCTTCCTTCTCCAAGTGTATCAAATATGTAACATCGGAAAAGCCATTTAGCTGCAAAATATTTTTTACCTAGATTATATAGTATATAATAATATACTCAAATATTTTTATTTCGGTCCATAAAACTTGAAATTAAATTATTCAAACTTCAGAATGCATTCAATTTTTATTATAATATTTTTTTTCATGGAAAATTTTTAGTAATAGCAATCGCTATCCCAATTTTTATAGGGAGTGTCTATTGGTAGTCGAGTACCAAAAAGCAGGTCCCCGCGTTTGAGGCTATTTGTAGTCAGTTATTTATAGCATCCAATGGGATTACAGGAACAATAAATAGCCACTAATATTAATATAGCCTTTTAAAATTCCTCTTTTATACCGAACTTCTTTGGTCTCATGATAGAGAGTTGGACTGGTGAACTGAATGATGAAGAACAATCATGGGTTCGATTATCCGCTGAGCCATATACTTTTTTTTTCTTTTCTTATGAAAATTCTTATACATTAATTACGATTAAATTTAATATTTTAGTTTTAGGGTCAGGGTTAGGGTTAGTTATCAATTTTTTACATTAAATTAGAAAAACAAATTTATAATATAGGGGCTAAA
Source organism: Ampullaceana balthica (assembly GCA_944989445.1). Lineage (NCBI taxonomy): Eukaryota > Metazoa > Mollusca > Gastropoda > Lymnaeidae > Ampullaceana > Ampullaceana balthica. The sequence goes on from CALYLW010000717.1 coordinate 62,157, forward strand.
ACTAATGATATCAATTTAAAATTCTTATAATTACGATTAAATTAGAACTTTTAGTTTTAGGGTCATTGTTAGGGTTATTGAAGTATTAGTTGTAAATTGTATACATTAAAATAGAAAAACAAAATATTTAATATAGGAACTTAAACTAATTAAATCAATTTAACATTATTATAATTACAATTAAATTGGAGCTTTTAGTTTTAGGGTAAAGGTTAGGTTTAGTTGTCTATTTTTTACATTCAAACATTACCTCAAACTCAGAATATCACCTAGTTTCAGTTTTATTAACAATTAATAATAGCGAACTACCAATAGCCGACAAACGGAAATGACTATTGGTAGTCAACTACCAATAGCCGCAGCCTTTTTATATCTTATGAAATATATTTTTAGTTTACATATTATATATGTATATATATATATATATATATATATATGTATATATATATATATATATATATATATATATATATATATATATATATATATATATATATATATATATATATATATATCCTAAGTGTCTTAAGGTGAAATGGGAAGCATCAAAAAGAAATCAGTAATTGCCTAGATGTAATAGTTAAGTCCAATTCGCAAATAAAAAATCTCTAAGTTCCTTATACATGGTTGTAATAGTTATGTCCAAGTCACCAAGGAAAATCTCTAATTCTTAGAATGAAATTCCGTGGATATTGAGGCTTAAATGGTTATCGCTGACAAATAACAATAACTAAGCGAAAAACCTGACAGATTCCATCATTCATAATAAATCCAGCCCAAACTACCCTTCCCTGCTTGTCTCTTCCCCCCTCCCAACTTGTCTCTTCCCCCCTCCCAACTTGTCTCTTACACCATCCCTACCCTTCTCTCCCCCCCTACTTGTCTCGTCACCCTCCCTCCCTCAGCATTTCATTGAAAATCTGAACACGGTTATCTAATAGGTCATAAAACTACGAACGGTGTAAACGGAATCTTGACAACCTTGCACGTTTATTTTGACGTATCTGTTCACAAAGCCAAGAATTTTTAAGATTAAAAAACCCTCTGAGTAGCTGCTTCATTAATCTTTTAAGCGCTTCATTTAAGAATGTACGTCAAATGATTATTGGGTCACAGTGTTGTATGATAGTACCCTGACATAAAGTTTACAGAAGTATTTATTCGCTTTTGAGGCAATGATTTTCTGCTGGTTTACACCTAACCCAGTCGCCGATTCCTCAACGCCCATCCCCTCCGCGACACCTTATATATATATATATATATATATATATATATATATATATATATATATATATATAAATATATATAGGGCTGCGGAAATTAACGATTAATTTCTCGATTAATCGTTAAAAAATTTAACGGATAAATTGTTTTTAACGACTAATCGACCCACCACTTATAGATGTACTGGAAGTCAAAAAGCAAAATATTTCGGCCGATAAATATAAACTAATTTCCGGACGATTACACGAACATTTTGGTTTTAAACTATTGACTGACGTGAAAGCTCAAAATGTTGATAAAGGTTATTGTGTCCATTGAAAGTAATCGTTTGCCTATCATGCAATACTCCCCTCTAAGTCTAAGCTTCTAAGCGTCCGTGTGCAAAGTTTAAAAAAAACAAAAAGCAACTCGTTTGCAAAGTTGAAAAACGTCCATTTTTTGTGCAATATTTTAAAACATTTGCTGCGCGGTGATTTTAAACTCCTGCGTGACGTCGGTCAAAGATCTGCGCAGCCGCGCTGCTTAAAGGGAACATTGCTACCATGGTTCTAACACGTTGTTTAATTATCACCCGCAAACGAAACATCCACTACAGTATCGGAAACTTCAAATGAGACAATCGAAAGCTATGTGAACGTTTGTTCAGCTCGGCTGGTTATATTGTCAATGAGACCCGCTCATCACTTGAACCAAATAATGTCAATACACTTGTCTGTTTGCATTGTTGGTTAAAAGATGTCATATAAAGAAGACATTCCAGTGTTATTTCAATTTTCGACAAGTATTTTAATAAATGTTACTGTGGACACCATAAATTTCAATTTTTGTCTTTAATCGATATGATCGATTAATTAATCGTTAATTTGTCAAAAGTTAACGATTAAATTTAAATTTATCGTTAACAGCCCTAATATATAAATATATATACATTTATAAAAAAAATTTGGGGGTGGGCGTGGGTTTGTCGCCTACAAGCATTGAATGGAGAAAATGAATCTGTTGAGGGATTGTTTTCTAAACACTCATTGGGAATATAGACATTCAATTTCAAAAGGGGTCGGGAGCTAATTTCTAAAACGAATGAATAAAAAAATAGTAATTTAGAGATCGGTAGTATGTAAATTATAGAAAAGTTTTAAAACTATTAGGACTCAGTACCAGAAGTAAGATAAGGATCGAACAAACGAACAAATTAAATGTTTAAAAAAACGGAAATAACTGTCGAATACCAAAATCACTGTTATCGATCAATCCTTGAACGATGCACGAGAGTGATAGAATAAATTCACGCTGATTTTCAAACAATTTTTTTCATAAGTCTCTTCATATTTACCGTTCGATGATTATTGCATATCCTGATAAGGATTGACTAATTTAATTCAAATGTCTTTACTTTCAATATCACGCTAAAATTTTTAATGACGCTTAAATTCGTTGCACAATATTTTAGAAAATGAATTGATTCACTATTGGGTTTTCCCGATGTTATCCAGGCGAGTGTTTTGTATTTAATGTTGTCTGTGGGGAGAGTGTGAATGCTTCAAAGAAACAACCAATGTGGGGGGTGGGGGAGGGGGAGACTGCGTCAGGGGGTTGGTGGTGGATGACCGAGGGGGGGGGAGTCGATAGATGCCAGGAGTGTAACCAAGCCATCGTTATCCGACATATTAGCCTTATCGGTGCTGCGTCTTTTCATGCCTGGTCCCGTCTCCCCTGAAGGGGTTACTGATCCTGTTTTTGTCGAGCCTCGTCCAGCGCGGTGTTAAAACTACAAACCCATCTCCAGAGCTCTTGCCACGAGCTCTTCTCAGAATAAACAAATTAAAATAAACTAAAAGGTAAATGATGATACAAATGTTGGACAAGACAAACAACTTTGTCAATACCAATGTTTGTTTATTTCATCAAAATCTAAATTATTTAACTTTTATATTAAAAAAAAATTTAAAAATTGGAATACAAATGTTTATTTGCCTGGTTGTTTAGATAATTTAAAAATGATACAATACAAGCTCATCTTATCTAATCTTACAATATTAACTATTTCAGACGTCCCTTCTACACGGAAGATTATTGCATCCTACGCTTATACATGGTTTATGTCTAGTCTTGCATTTTTATTATAGTTTTAAATGTTGATAGAGTTTCGGTTTTCCTGGTTCCGTCAGGCAACCTATTCCATGTCCGTATTCCGGACGGGAAGAGCGAGAATTTGTATGTGTTTGTTCTTGCATACGGAATAAGGGGAGTGTTTTTATCCCTAGTTCTATCTGAGGGTTGTATTAAATTATCTTTGTGTTGTATATCCAAGTTGGACTTAATTGCCTTATCTATTATTACTACTTTGCTCATTGTTCTTCTATCCTCTAGTGTTTCAAAGTTTAATGATTTACCTAATGGTGTTACTCTTTGTCAGTTTTGAATGTTGTCCAGTAATGACGAAAGTTAAAGCACCCTTGATTTTCTTTAATATGCGTAGAAGGTAATCAATGCTTGACTGACCACCGGGTACAGGGTTATCTAAGTGTAGTTCATGGAGAAGATAATCAATGCTGGACTGACCACCGGGTAAAGAATTGTCTAAGTGTAGTTCATGGAGATGTAAAGCTTTATGTGCTGTATGACGTTGTATTAAAAACTATTTAGATTTCACAAAACAAAATAATAGAATGGGGAGATCGCTGTCTGTTGATGTGTACATGCGCTTCCCCCAATGACCACAACGGTCACGGGACTGATGATGATGATGATGATGATGATAACACAATGTGTTTTCCTACCTTAATATGTTAACTTGACATAAAAAGACAGTTTGGTTCATTGCATGTGCATTCTATTCGTGTATTAACATGACGAAAATACGAGTTGGTGCAGTTGGGGTCCCACTCAACTTGACCAAAAGACATGCCTCTACAAGTCGGTATAATTCGCTGCCATAACCATATTCATTAGAGACTCGTTAAATCTACTGGTCGTTACACAATTCCGTCATTGCATTCAGAACTTTCTTTTTTCAAAATTAAATTTATTTTCTTTTTCTTTTCACTATTATTGAGACAAATCTAATTTTTTTGTTAGAAAATTTAGTATTGTTATTGCTTTTTATTAACCACTTTTTATTAACTCCCTTTCGTTCCTGTGGCATTGTTTGTTGGTTTGACCAAGATTGATATACGTCTGCATCCGTAAAATTAAACCACGTCTGATGGTCCTAGAGAGCTCAAAATTTTACCACAGATAGATCTTGGATGACAATGCATAGTATCTAAATTTCAGGTCGATCGAATGTACCGTTATAAAATTATTGAACTTTTTACCACGTTTTTATTAACTCGCTTTCGTTGGGCATTGTTTGTTTGTTTGTTTGTCCAAGATTTTTTCAAATCTGCCAAAGTAAAATTGAACCACTTCTGATGGTCCTAGAGATCTGAAAATTTTACCACAGATAGATCTTGGATGACAATGCATTGTATTAAAATTTCAGATCGATCGAATGTACCGTTATTAAATTATTGAACTTTTTAGTTTATCTATAGTCTATATATAAGAAACTGTACCGTCTGCTTTTGTTGACATCCGTGAGTTCCCCCTGTGACCACATCACAATGTTTTTAAAACGTTTGGCGGGCGCTTGTGAGGTGTTTGGTAAAATAAATAGAGGTAAAAAAATATTGTTAAAAACCAAGTTTTTAATAGTGGACTAAAAAGAATAAAATAAATAAAGGTAAAAAAATGATTTTTAAAAACCACGTTTTTACAAGCGAACTAAAAGGAAGAAAATAATTTAAAACTGGTAAGTTCAAGTACTTTGATTTAATATGACTAAAAACGTGGGGCGGGTGTTTGGTATAAAAATTAAAGATTTCTAATTTAGAAGGCAAAAGAGAGATCTATAAGTGAGAGTATGAGTGAGCTGCATATGTTAAACCTCATAAGCGCCCGTCCCACGTTTTTAGTCATATTAAATGAAAGTACTTGAACTTACCAGTTTTAAATTATTTTCTTCTTTTTAGTCCGCTTGTAAAAACGTGGTTTTTAAAAATCATTTTTTTACCTTTATTTATTATACGCTTTTATTTAACTCACACTGTTTGTATGTTGTATGTTGTATCCGTCAAATCTTGTAACGTAAAATTAAACCACTTTCTGATGGTCCTAGAGATCTCAAAATTTTACCACAGATAGATCTTGGATGACAATACATTGTATCAAAATTTCAGATCGATCGAATGTACCGTAATTAAATAAATGCATTTTTAAGTTTATCTTTATATATAATACGTATCCGTGCTATTCTTGACTTTCACGTGAATGTCACCGGAGTTCACCACCAGCCATCGGTGACCACATTCCAGGTGTTAAACAGCTCAGTAATACGAAACTAAATCTAAATTGACATGATAATACAAGAGGAACAACTGTAATTTGTGTAGCCTAGTTGGCCCGAATTGTTAACGTAATGGATTTTCGACCTGGAGGTACTGGGTTCAATTTTCAGTTGTGGGAAACTGGTTTTTTTTAATACATAAATTTGTATAATATTTTAATAATCTATCTTTTTACCACTATCACATTTAAGTTATAGACAACGAAGTTTGACTAATTAAATTGAATTGATTATGTCGAAAAATTGATTTTAAAAAGTTTTGATACTAAAAAGTAGAAAATAAAATATTTAAAAAATCTTTTTTTTAAAAAGCACACGCTTTTATTTACATGTAGAAAGTGCACTAACAAGAAGAAAATAAAAATTTTCAATCCGCGAACCTATCGACTGCAAATAAAAGCGTGGGGCCCTCATCACAACTCGCTATCATGCACAAGGCTGCGAAACATAAATACAAATTTATATGACTATTAATAAACATTAAAAGTTTCACAACTTTGATCATATACATGCTACTATCATATTAATTAGAAAAATTATCTATATGCAAAAGAGTAGTTGCAATAAGAAATGAGTTGTGATGTGCGCCCGACGCTTTTATGTGCAGTAGGTAGGTTCACGGATTGAAATTTTTTATTTTCTTCTTTTTAGTGCACTTTCTATATGTAAATAAAAGCGTGTGCTTTTTAAAAAAAGATTTTTTAAATATTTTTTTACAATTTTTTTCAGGTCGATGGCTGAGGGGTGGGGGGTGTAAATTTTAAAAATAAATGTCAAACTCTGTGTCAGGAACTGGATACTGTTAGAATAAATGACCGCCATTGAACCTCTAACGGAATCAAGTTCAAAGCATTAGCCAGGGGCGATGACGTCAGAGGCAGTCTATGTTGACCAGCCGTTTGTACCATTTACCCACTGTTGTCGCGCTCTCAGGAAATTGTTGTTTTTTTTTAAATCGAAGATTATACGTCAGGCTTAACGTTGCCTTTCTAAAATTTTAAAATCAGTTGGACTAAAAATTAGTACTAATCGGCTCAGGTCCTCTTTTCAGAACCTGCTGGCCTTATTATGGGGCAAGTGAAGCAGCGTTCACAAGTTCCTATAGCCACGGCATACACTGAGTGGCTAGCACAATGCCCAGCCGTATTACTTTACCCCAACTAATGTCATGCCCCCATTGGGAGCTGGGGGGAACATAGGGGACATAGGGGACATAGGGGACATAGGGACATAGGGGACATAGGGACATAGGGGACATAAGGACTCCCTTAGCCACGGAAACATCCCACCGCCTTCAAGGAGATTCGACCACCGCGTCACTGCGTTTTATAAGACACACTTGAAATATTTTTTCCCTTTGAATATCATCTTTATGTTATATCATATTTACAACAGAAATCTTACAGGCCATTTTGAAAACATATAGGGCAGAGCCTCACTAGTAACAAACATTTTCGTGAAAACTTCAAGCATTAACTCCAAACATATTTCGAAATTTGTTCTTGAAAGTAATGAAGACTTGTAGAAGACTTGTTGAAAGCTTGTTGCAGACTGTTGAAGACATGTTGAAGTAATGAAGACCTGTTAAAGACTTGTTGCAGATTCGTTTGTTCCTTTTCTGATCCTTAACAATTTTTTTTTATTAATCATTAAATCTCCAACATTAATTTAATTTTGAACAAAATAAGAATTCTCCATTTCTTCACTTTAATCTTGAAGTTGGTTATAGATCTATATATCAATCATCCAGTTAGTTACATAGCATTGTTGGAAATGTTATATTATATTCAGAAATCATCTAAATGATGATTCAAGTCTTAAACATTACACAGACGAAATAATAAGCAGATAAAAGGTAGGAAATTCACATATTTTACAGGTAGGATCAATAACATAACTTAACTTAAGAATTTTAAAATATACATCTGCTTTAGAATGTTACTTACCGATATAACAGACACAAAGAGTTAATACAATTTTAAGGCGACACTTAATGGTCTATGCGGATTCAGCTGTGCAGGTGTTGGGATTTTGTTTTAAACACCAAAATCAAACAACACTGGAAGCTATCTTAACATAAACTATAATTATGATTGAAAAACTACACCAAAAATGTTCACAAAATATATACGCTTTGTCATTTAATGGCGGAACTCAGTTAATACATCACTGGGGTATTGAGTTCGATCAATTTCATTCAGATATTAATAAAGTAACAAAGTTTTCTTTTATGATTTATTTCAAGAGATCTTTGTTTATTTTACGTTAATTTGACTCAGTTTAGTGAACTTGACAAAGAAAAAAAGTATTTAGAACTTGATAATACCAACAAATTTTTCAAACATAATCTTGCTTCTAAAAGAATGCCGAAAAGAAATTGTCCAAAACAGGTATCATTACATAATGACATATGATAGTCTTAAAATGACATACACTATTTCAGACAGACTAGAGCAATGGCCTATATAGTTTAAGAGCAAAGTATTTAAGGTTTAGTTCGGCTGCCTTTCTTTCGTAACTTATGTTACACTGAAACTCCCGTGTGTGAGACCCGCTCAGAAATGTTATATGAAATCTACGAGCGATGAGAAGTGCATCATACAGTGAGGTGATTGAGTAAAAGGATGGTTCAAAACAATTAAATGATATGTGTGTGTGTGTGTGTGTGTGTGTGTGTGTGCGTGCGTGCATGTGTGCGTGCGTGTGTGTACACACTAGTGTACCTTATAAATTAACAAAATGCAGAAGAATAAAATACAGTTAAGAAGCTTTTAAAAAAGACAGATTAGAAAAAAAAATAGCAACAGAGAAACGTTTGAAAACAAAAACAGATGTAAAGTCCTCAAATCCCAATTGCGTGAAAGAGGAAGGGATTGGTTAAGATAAATATATAATGATTTTGAGTATAATACGCACTTTTATCAGAATAATTGATCAAGTTTTCTTCAGTTCTAGAATGTCCATTACTTATACTAAATTTTTGTTTACGATACGTTATCTTGGTGTTTGGGTGTATAGATAGGGGCCGTCCATAAAGTACGTCACGCTATTTTTGACACGTAACAAATTGTCACAAATCTCGGACATCCCCCCCCCCACCTAAAGTACGTCACACTTGCTATGAAAATAATTTTTTTTGGTTAACAAAATAATTAAAATTAAATACAAAACACCGTGACTTCACACATGGCAGGACCTCCCTCCCCCTGTCAAACTTTCGTACACCCTCTCCCCCTCCCCCCCTTGATCGTGACGTACTTTATGGAGGGCCCGATATCGCTTTAGTCAAATTTTGATTCAATTGAAAATACAAATACTATAACAAGCCATGAACTTTGCGTATTTGCATAATAAAACAAAAACAAAAATAAAATTTAATGGGTCCCCATCTCTAGGGCTGTCAATATTGTTGAAAAATGCTGCCCAGGTACCCGTCCAAATTTCTAACGGGTACCCGGGTTACCCGATCGAAACATCGCATAATTTTCCCCGTCATGACGGCTATACAATGCTACCTAGCCACCTTCGAGCTCATTTCACACAGTAGCTACACGGCCGACGTCTTAGAGGCGTACATATAAATGAAATCAAGTGACTTTGGCCGATTTTTACCCCCCTCCCGTCACAGGTTGTCACAAGAACTTAGAGCCCCCTCCAATATGACGTCACAAAGCTTTGCGGGCGCCCCCCGCCCCCATAAAAGCCGTACTTCCTTTTTGAAAATGAGCATGTGTCAAAAACTTTATTGTCATTTAATTTTTTATTTAATGTGAAGTTGAACTCTAAAAATCGCTACTCACTTAAATCCATGTAAAACGTCATTAAATAAATTGTAAGCAGTCAAATACTTCAGTGGAACTTTTATTTAAAGTTGCGCGTTTTGATGTGACGTCACATTTATTCTTAAACACATCCCTCTCCTTGTCACAAATGTGTGACCCCCTCCTCCTCTAGGCGCGTAACGTCATTTATGGACGGGCCCTTATCCATATTACACTGTTAGTAACTAATTTATTGACTTTTAAAACTTACACATTTTGGTGTATTATTAAAATCAGTTTTTGGGCAACTCACACGCTGTAATGAGCACACGAAACACAATCGAATGAAGGGAGGAGGAGGGAGGTAGATAAACAACATCGACAATCGTAAACCCAATGTTTGGTTAATATAGACATTGAAGCCACATTTTCATGGGTACCCGGGCGGAATTTTACTACCCGGTTAATCTCACGGGCAACGGGTACCCGGGTCCCGGGTACCCGTTGACAGGCCTAACCATCTCTAGCTTGAATCACTGGCTTAAAGCCCGTTGTGAGAGTTACAAACAATTCACTATGCAGCAATTCACAGAAAGGTGACTATCGTATTTTCACGCATATTCCCCGCGGGTTATACCAGACTTTACAAACCCCGCCCCCCCCCTGCGGGGTATCTCCGTGGGCGGGGTATCTGAATTTTTGTTTTACTGAATAATGCATCAATGGCACTATTACATGCAAAACACGAATATAAAATTAGATTCTGTATAACTTCTGGTAAGTTTGTTCACAATCTACCTTTAATCGTTTGATATTACGTATCTGATTTTATAACGTGGTGAGCGATAATATATATATATATACAGTTCATTCAACTAGAGTGGTTCAGCATGATATGACTTCTCAAATGTGGTGGGATAGTGCGGGGTATAAACGTGGGCGGGTTATACTACAATATTTTTATAGGATCTAAACATTCTGCGGGTATATGCGTGGGCGGGTTATCTGCGTGTGCGGGGAATATGCGTGAAAATACGGTAAGTATGTATGGGCCTGAATCACTGTGTACCAGGCCTGCGTGCTCAGCACACTCCTCTATGGCAGCGAGTGCTGGACGACCTATGCCACAAAAACAAAGCAATTCAACAGCTTCCATATACGTTGCTTGCGTAGGATTCTGCACATCAAGTGGCAGGATAAGATCACGAATGTCGAGGTACTCAGAAGGAGTCATATGCTGAGCATGCACTCAATCCTGAGTGAGAGGCGCCTGCGGTGGTTGGGACATGTCCGCAGGATGAGCTTGGAGCGCATTCCAAGAGCCTTGCTTTACGGCGAGCTGGCAACTCGTATGCGGAAGAGAGGACGCCCCTGCTTGCGCTTCAAGGATGTCTGCAAGAAAGACATTACTCTGGTGCAGATCGACCATAATACGTGGGAGACCATTGCTGTGGAGCGCACCTCCTGGCGGGCAAAAGTGCGCGAGGGAATTCAAGTCGCGGAAGCTTCCCTTACAGCCAGGAGCGAGGAGAAAAGCGCCAGGCGAAAGGGGAAGGGGGGTAGAGGAGCAGGAGGAAACGCCATCATCCCATGAGGATGGAGGGATGCCATAGTAGTAGTTGTAGTAGTATGGGCCTGAATATCCCTTTTTTTCTATGCAAGCGTGGGGAGGTGGTGACATTTTCGTCAAAATGCTGAGGTGTTGTTCTCTATCCATAGAAGGGGGCGTTGACCCTTTGGAATTACCTTCCGTCTTGCATTACAAACAATATAATATCCGTCGTTCCACTGGGTCGCTATTTAAAATTTTGGAGCAAGAAAAACAACGGCTCTAAAAAAAGAAAAAAAATTGTTCAAGAATGACCAGTGAACTAACGTCATGTCCGTCCTTGTTACCGGGTTTTTTGGGTGTGTAAACTTATTGCCACCCACATTCCGGCTGCCCTTGTCACCCCACAAGACCTAATCTAATCTAAAGCACGAGTTATGTCTCCTCTCTGCAGGCACAGCGCTGTTTTTTTCCCTCTTCTTTTTTGTTAAAGCATTCGTCTCCCTTGTTCGTGATTTACGTGTAATATTCCGTTCGTTCCGATAGCATCCGGCTCACGGTTTCCTAAAAGGAAATAAAAATCTTCTTACAAACACAAGCTTATGTACACAAGCAATTAATAATATAATTTTGTATCTCTATATAAACTATTGATTTTAACATTGGCAGTTCATTTAATACTACTAGTTGCGACCCGGCGGTAACAGGATAATAATAAAATGCATATGGCGGTACATTTAATCTACTAAATAACAACTTTAAGTATGTAACTCAAACTGTTTTTGAAAAAAATATGACGTTACACGATTGTGTGAAGTGCTTTTATAATAAATAAGTAATTGAGACTTTAGTTGAAAGTAGGATTTTTATACAGATTAGATCTTTGTATGTTTAAAGATTTTTATACAGATTAGATCTTTGTCTGTTTAAAGATTTTATACAGATTAGATCTTTGTCTGTTTAAAGATTTTTATACAGATTAGATCTTTGTCTGTTTAAAGATTTTTATACAGATTAGATCTTTGTCTGTTTAAAGATTTTTATACAGATTAGATCTTTGTCTGTTTAAAGATTTTTATACAGATTAGATCTTTGTCTGTTTAAAGATTTTTATACAGATTAGATCTTTGTCTGTTTAAAGATTTTTATACAGATTAGATCTTTGTCTGTTTAAAGATTTTATACAGATTAGATCTTTGTCTGTTTAAAGATTTTTATACAGATTAGATCTTTGTCTGTTTAAAGATTTTTATACAGATTAGATCTTTGTCTGTTTAAATATTTTTATACAGATTAGATCTTTGTCTGTTTAAAGATTTTTATACAGATTAGATCTTTGTCTGTTTAAAGATTTTTATACAGATTAGATCTTTGTCTGTTTAAAGATTTTTATACAGATTAGATCTTTGTCTGTTTAAATATTTTTATACAGATTAGATCTTTGTCTGTTTAAAGATTTTTATACAGATTAGATCTTTGTCTGTTTAAATATTTTTATACAGATTAGATCTTTGTCTGTTTAAAGATTTTTATACAGATTAGATCTTTGTCTGTTTAAAGATTTTTATACAGATTAGATCTTTGTCTGTTTAAAGATTTTTATACAGATTAGATCTTTGTCTGTTTAAAGATTTTTATACAGATTAGATCTTTGTCTGTTTAAAGATTTTTATACAGATTAGATCTTTGTCTGTTTAAAGATTTTTATACAGATTAGATCTTTGTCTGTTTAACATCATTGGGATTGAAGGATATTTTTCTACTCTTACATTTTAAAGTACGCCAACTATGGAAGGTAAAATTTAATAATTTAAACAATGCAGACACATTCTTTATTTTAAATTAAAGTATCTTTTTTTTTAAATCTCGAATCTTTTGATGTATCTAAATTTAACTATCTTGTCTTATCTTATCTGTTTACAGACGCTCCTTCTATACAGAAGATTATTGCGTCCTACGCTTATCTATGGTTTGTGTTTAGTCCTGCATTTTTATTAGAGATTTAAATGTTGATAAAGTGTTGGTTTTCCTGGATTCTTCAGGAAACCCATTCCACGCCCGAATTCCGGACGGGAAGAAGGAAAACTTGTATGTGTTTGTTCTTGCATACGGAATAAGAAAGGTGTTTTTATCCTTATGTCTATCTGAGGGTTGTATTAAGTTATCTTTGTGTTGTATTTCTAAATTAGAATTAATTGCTTTATGTATGATTACTACTTTACTCTTGGTTCTTCTATCCTCTAGTGTTTCAAGGTTTAATGATTTAACTAATGGTGTTACTCTTGTCAGTTTCGAATATTCTCCAGTAATGAATCTGGCAGCTCTTTTTTGAATTTGTTCTAGTTTATCAATGTTTTCTTTGGTGGATGGGTCCCATACAGAAGATGCATATTCTAGTGCAGGTCTCACCAAAGTGAGGTAGCATTTTAGTTTTATATCTCTATTACATTTGTTAAAGTTCCTTTTTATAAAGCCTAAGGTTTTGTTTGATTTTGTAATAACTTCATTGACATGGGGATTCCATGATAGTTTCTCATTTATTAAGACTCCTAAGTATTTTGCATCTTTAGTTTGGGTCAGTTCTTTTCCATGAATGTAATATTTTGAATTTATTTGTTTCTTTTTCTTTGTTACTCTTAACAGTTGACACTTTTCTGGATGGAAAGACATACTCCAGTTAGTTTCCCATTTTATCAATTCATCTAAGTCTTTTTGTAAAATTTTGCTATCTTGTTCTGATTTAATTGTTCTATAGATTATACAATCATCAGCAAATAGCCTAACTTTTGTACCTGTTGAAATGTTGTTGGGTAAATCATTTATATAAAATAAAAAGAGTAAGGGACCTAGCACAGTTCCTTGTGGAACTCCTGAGTTAACCTTTATTGGTGCAGATTTAGATCCATTAATTATTACAGTTTGCTCCCTGCCCAAAAGGAAGTCTTGGATCCAGTGATGTAAGGAACCTGAGATTCCAAAGTAGTTAAGTTTTTTAAGTAAACTAAGGTGGTGAACTTTGTCAAATGCTTTTGAGAAGTCTAGTAATATTGTATCTATTTGATCATTTTTGTCCAAGCCTTTTGATAGTTCATCTATTAAACCTATTAATTGTGTTTCACATGATCTGTTTTTTCTAAAGCTGTGTTGATGTGGGCATAGGGCATTATATTTGTCAAGGTGGTTAACTATTCTACTATATATTATGTGTTCTAGTAATTTACAGGTGATACTAGTAAGTGATACAGGCCTGTAATTACCAGGGTCTGATTTATCCCCTTTCTTAAAGAGTGGACTTACATTAGCTAATTTCCAATCCTGGGGCACTTTACCCTGGTTTAGAGAGGCTTGAAAGAGAACTACAAGGATTGGGGACAGTTCATTGCTTAGTTCTTTTAATAATCTTGCAGGCAAATCATCTGGGCCAGTAGCTTTGTTTATTTTTAAGTTTTTTAGGAGTGAATGTATACCTATCTCATCTACAGTTATGTTACCTATTTCCTCCATTTTATTTAAATTTATTAAAACTTCCTTGTCGCCTGAGGCAGAAAAAGATGATGCAAAATATGTGTTAAGGATATTAGCTTTAGTTTCATTATCATTATAGGTTTTATTATTTGAGCCTTTTAGTGTGGCTATTCCTGAAGGTTCCATTTTTTTAGATTTGATAAAGGACCATAAGTTTTTATTGTTATCTTTGGTAATTACATTGTTTATATATTCATTTTGGAGGTTCCGACTAAGTTTTTGTGTCAAGTGTTTAATCTTTAAGTATTTTTTGTGTATCCTATATGAATTGGTAGCTTTATATTTCTTAAATAAGTTCTCTTTTAGTTTGCATAGCTTTTTCAATCTAGAATTGAACCAGCATTTGTTAATTTTATTTGATGTTAGTTTTGTTGGAACATTCTCATCCATTATAGTTTTTAGATTTGTTTTTATATCTTTCCAAATTTCTTCTACTGGGCTATTTGTGTTAAATTTACTTAGGAAAGTTTGTTGGAAGTTAGCCGCTGATTGGTGTAGTTTTATTGAATTACATTTATTCCAAAGATAGATTATTAACTAATACACAAACTTTGGACCAAAAAAAAACGTTTCCTTCAAATAAAACTTCAGTCAATTACTATTTAACGCAACGCTGTCTCTGTTTAAAGAAATGTATCTATTTTTTAAAAATTCTGCTGAGCTAGACAGTAACCTTGGCATTGCATTGTTGTTAATCTGTGTGATCGAGGAAGACCACGCAGTGCATCATGGGCATTTTCGACTGTGACAACTGAGTGAATTCATTGGTGCCCGATGAGACCAAAGTATGCCAGCAAAGTACGTCTACAGATCTGGCCAGAGACACTGTCGAGGCTTCGTCATATTTCGTCCATTGGTCTCCGTGTCATATTTCCTTTGTATTTCTCAAGAATACCATCTAATTTCTTTCAGTTTTGGGTGCTTTTAAGTCAGCCGGCAAAGAAATCTTATAATTTTTTTAACAAGGATTTTTACGTGCGGATTTCTTCAGCTCAATAACCTTGTTAAAATATCTGGCATCGTGAGAATATGGAAGGGGAAAAATGAAACTAATTAAAAGACACTGAGTTCCCCGAAATAAGCCGGAGAGTATTAGGTGATCAAGTGAGTTTGTTCATCACACGCGATATGAAGACGATACTTTCATCTTAGATCAGTGTGTCAAAGACCCGCGCATCTTACCCTACATTGACATCAATATCGGGCGTCATCCACTGGGTGCGTCAATCTTGAATAGCTTTGGCGATAGTGTAGGTTTGTTGAATAGCTTTGGCGATAGTGTAGGTTTGTTGAATAGCTTTGGCGATAGTGTAGGTTTGTTGAATAGCTTTGGCGATAGTGTAGGTTTGTTGAATAGCTTTGGTGATAGTGTAGGTTTGTTGAATAGCTTTGGCGATAGTGTAGGTTTGTTGAATAGCTGTGGCGATAGTGTAGGTTTGTTGAATAGCTTTGGCGATAGTGTAGGTTTGTTGAATAGCTGTGGCGATAGTGTAGGTTTGTTGAATAGCTGTGGCGATAGTTTAGGTTTGTTGAATAGCTTTGGCGATAGTGTAGGTTTGTTGAATAGCTGTGGCGATAGTGTAGGTTTGTTGAATAGCTGTGGCGATAGTGTAGGTTTGTTGAATAGCTTTGGCGATAGTGTAGGTTTGTTGAATAGCTTTGGCGATAGTGTAGGTTTGTTAAATAGCTTTGGCGATAGTGTAGCTTTGTTAAATAGCTTTGGCGATAGTGTAGGTTTGTTAAAAAACAGATTTTAATTCACAAGGTGTTGTAACGACATGCAACGGAAGAGTCCTACATTTTATAGCATTGCCCAACAGATCAGATTACAGATTGCTGCAAATGACAGTGCCCAACGGATGGGTAGGTTGTCCAGGTACTAAATGAAAAATGACCCCGTTTCCAGTCCATGACGGACTATGGGGCAATTGATGTAGCGTTCACAAATTTTTAGCCACCACTAACGTGCAGGGGAATGTGTGGCCAGCACAATGCCCCAGGGGCCTTGCCAGTACCTGGGCTCGAACCCGGGATCTGCCTAGGATCGATAGTCCAGTGCGCTACCACTTAGACCATCGCGCCCCCTAGTCCAGGTACTAAATGGATATGTCAAAATGCCCAGGTTCTAGCCGCAGCTGAAGGACATCGCACAACAGATCAGACAGATTGCTCATTTGCAAGCAATGGCTAAATAACTCTGCCCAATGTATGGGTAGGTTGCTCGGGTAATAAACGATAGGACAAAATGCCCAGGTACCAAATGATACGTCGAAATGCCCAGGTTCTAGCCACGGTTAAATTTAACTCCCCAACAGATTGGTCTAAAGAAGAATATTCTTAAGCCCATCGGAATGATAAACTTTGGTGTTGTCATTGTCAGTGTTTTGTGGAAAAAAAACCGTGTATGGTCTCGTTGCACCATAATATTACGTTTAGCTGGCCCACCAGGAATGGTCCTCCACTTAACCCTGCAGATCCGTCTCAGCAACCACAATTTTGTATGAAAACTCTTGCTATACGTAAATGGCATCGGTATACGTTGTTATACTTAAGATGCACATATTTCAAATCGCACCGATATTTTACTTTGCTCCTCAAATAAGATGCCCCTGTTATATCAAACGATGCGTATTATTTGACATATGTTTTCATGCTACAACGCTCTCAAATCATCGACACATTTCTTGAGCCCATGTTTGTCCAGTCATTATATTTTCAATAGCCGCCCCACCCCCCATTTCTTTCCACAACCTAATGCGGACAGGGTGTGGGGGGGGGGAATCCCTAACCAATCCGGTGCTGTGTACCGCGTAGATTTGCTGAGGCTATTGTTTCAGACAAGTTCCTGACACGTGAAAGCGATCTGTTTTGTTGTCTTACCCTCCTCTAATGGCCACTCAGCGCGCCCTCACACGACTGTCGTTTTATTGAAGGTCAAGAAAGGGGGGCATCTGTTGGGGGGGGGAGAGACGGTAGAGAATAACTCTATCTCAGATAAACAAGACCTTTCATTTCTTTTTTTCCCCTTGGTCTGCGTCTGAAACGGTCGCTGGCCCTTATCGAATTGACCAAAGCTCTCCTTTCTTTGTCGCGTATTTAAATTGGCCTTGTCATCCTATATAATAAAAGCCAAAGTTCTGTCCGTTCTGTCCCGTCATCTATAGCGATTGGTCCCTCAAACACATATGACTCCTACAGCCAATCACTAGCGAAGACAAATTTACATATTACGCAGAGGTTCATAACGAGTTATTTTTGGTGCAGTTTTTTTGGTCATAATTCAGTATGTTGTTCCCATCTTGAAGTGATGCCTGCCGCTTATTCCAATGACAATTCTGTTAAATGCTTTTTCCTTGATGGTCCCTGTAGTGGCAAGAGTTTTAAGTGTTGTTTGTTTTTTGTTGCTGTTATTGTTGTTGTTTTGTTGGGTTTTTTTGTTGTTGTTTTGTGGTTGTTGTTATTGTTGTTTTTTGCTGTTGTTGATGTTGTTATTGTAGTTGTTGTTTTGTTTTTGTTTTGTTGTTGTTGCTGTTGTTGTTTTGCTGTTGTTGTTTGTTGTTGTTGTTGTTTTGTTTTTGTTGCTGTTGTTGTTTTTGTTGTTGTTTTTGCTGTTGTTGTTGTCCACATCCCTTGCCCTGCGACGACAATGTCCTGCAAACGCTTTAGCATAACAACTACCAAAACATAGCGTCCATGAACTTCACAGGTCACCCTACATTTATTCCCGTCCTTGGGCGGGCTTTGTTACTAGTACATAATATGGCGGAAATCTATAAATAAAACTATACGTGTCTTTTTTTTAATGGACGAATTTTATAAAAAATTATTTAAAGATACGAGTCAAAATGTAAATGTAGGTATATTGAGAAGGAAGTATCTTATCAGCTATTTGTTAATTCTTCGTTAACATAAGACAGCTTATTGGACTTGAAAAAGGAAAAACCGTTTCGTAATTTTACTATGCTAACAATTTTGAGAACATAGCGATTCAACTTTATGTATGCTGTAAAACAGGAGTCTTGGAAACTTTTTGTCTGAGAGAGCCATAAACACCACATATTTTGAAAAGTAATTCTGTGAGAGCCATACATTATGTTTAAAACTAAAAATTCAAGTAAATGTGTGCATTTTTGTAGTTTCTACACTAAAAGTACAATAATTATGTCTGGATTATTTTTTATAAAATGGTTGAGCTGTTTTTTTATATATGCCATTAATGTCTAGATCCAATGAGTCTGAATAAACTTTTTTTTTAATAAACGAACATTTGTCTGAGAGCCAGATGCAGCCATCAATAGAGCCACATCTGACTCGCGAGCCATGGATTCCCGACCCCTGCTGTAAAACATTGTTCCGCTAAAATGTAATCTAAAAATAAAATATTACTCATTCATCTACGACGTTTTCCTGTTTAAGAAACGACCACCCTTATACCGCTCAAGTTAAGTCTAAGGTAACACAGGCAAATTATATTCAAAGTCTTATTATGATCAACGGTCTTATAGTCTGCGATCTATAGATATGTCTTGTTCAGTCCTCTAGCCTCGGAACGGCTAACTCAATACAGATTTTGGTTTGTGTCATGCTTCGTGACATTTGATTGTTTTCTTGTCGATCAAGTACCGTATATACTCGTTATAAAGTACCGTACATACTCGTTATAAAGTACCGTATATACTCGTTATAAAGTACCGTATATACTCGTTATAAAGTACCGTATATACTCGTTATAAAGTACCGTATATACTCGTTATAAAGTACCATATATACTCGTTATAAAGCCGAATATTTTTGGACAAAATCTAGGGGAACATGTTGGGGAGTTACGAGGGGGGTCATAGGTCATAGGTTATAGGTCATAGGTGATTGTACATGCACATTGAATATCGGTGTTGTTATTGTAGATCATCATGGTCCTTGTCTACACTCTACAAGATTTGACTGCCCTACCAGAAGCTGTATTCATTTAATTTTTTTTATTTTTGTGAATGTTTTAATAAATTGTTTTACAAATTTTGACTGATTTTGCTTGAAGTTTTAAAAAATGTGTACCATTTTGTTTACGCTGTACTATTTTGTTTAGGGGTCGGCTTACGATCGGGTTAGGGGCCGTCCATAAATGACGTCACAGGATTTTTTCCGATTTTTTACCCCCTCCCCCCCTCGTCACGCGACGTCACAAAAACTTAGACCCCCCCTCTAAAAATACGTCACAAATCTTTGAACCCCCCACCAAAAAAAAACTTTATTTTTCTATTTGAAAATAAGTATGTTTCAAATGACTTTTATTGTCATTTAAGTATTTATTATTTATTTAGTGAAGATCTACATTGTAATATCGTAACCCGCGTGAGGCATTTAAAAAAAAACGTTTAACCGGCCTTCAGAAAACGAACTGTGACATCCTTAGCTTATATTTTATTTTAATGAATACAAATTAAACATTGACTATTAATCATCACGGTTAATGTCTTTGTTTAGAAAAATAATTATTTAAAAATAACATTTTAAAAATGTATTTTTAAAAAATTCCTCAATGGACTGACGTAAGAAAGAGGTCGGCGAACAGAGGTAAATAACCTGAACTGGGGTCAAAAAGCGAATTCTTGGGGGTAATGCAGACTCATTTGGGACATATAACATCCACTACAATCCACTAGATATATTAAAAATACGTCTTGTGTACGTGTACGCTTGGAACATATGCCCATTATTGAACCCGGTTCCTGCCAGAAAATGCATTTTTTTAACAATTTGACAACTACGTAGATTTCTTACCTACACACTATAAATAGGTTTGTATAAATAGAAATGTTCATCCGTAAATTGAACTGTGTCCGTCTTCATTCGTGCGGACACCGACGACCATTTGCCCACTTACAAGATAATATAAGATAATATAAGATAATATAAGATAATATAAGATAATATAAGATAATATAAGATAATATAAGATAATATAAGATAATATAAGATAAAACTATCATAGCATCAAAAGTTAACTATTGTTACGCAATGGGGAATTCAATTTAGAAAGGGTGTACAGAAAGGAGGAAAAGGAGGGGACCAAAAAAAAGGGGGGGGGGATTCAAGTAAAGTTAAACTTAACTCAAGGTTATCCGAAAAAAAAATGAAACGGAAAAACAAAAAATCACATTTATTACACACTGTTTGTTTTCTGGCATCCGAAATCAGTGTTTTCGTGTATTCCAAATATCGACAGGATTGTATTCTTCACTTACCTTAATTCATGCACTTTCCTCAGTCTAGTGCCCGAGTGTAAATATTCATAGAAAAATTGTAAATAAAACGATCTTGTAGATAGGATAAGCTGTTGGCAGCGATAAGCCCCCCCTCCCCTGGGGTTCCCTCTCCCCCTCCCCCCCCCCAAAAAAAAATAGGTCGCCCTCTTCCCCACCATTCAGTTTTGCATAAATAGAGACTTCATATTCAACAATGGATTTCAACATTCCTAAGATTCCCGCCTTCCAGACTTTACATATATAAAAAAGGGAGAAAGAAAAACCTACAGAACCTCGGTTTAGGCAGAAAATAGACCGGCTGGATTTATATCTCCAGGCACTTTGGTATCTTGAGATGTGGCCATCAAAACAGGGAGGAAATATAATTATTGGATCGCAGGTTATTTTTTATTTTTTTGTGTATTTTTTGGAAGTGATGAAGCGTGTGTGTGTGTGTGATTGGAGGGTACAGAACTAGTGCTCGATCCCAAGACATTGTGGAGTGTTTCAAGAAACTCGCCTCGGGGCGAATCTGATCGGACAGCCCTCGTCAAATATCGGTAGTTAGTTTGATTTTTTTAAATCTCCTAATATTTTTTTAATCGCCTGCTCGTGTGAGTCAGCCAATAAAAGATATGGACCACCTCGTTACACGGGTATTTGGAACAAGAACAAAAAAAAGAAGAAAAAAAGTAATATTTCCTGATGGATAGATCGATCGCAAGACATCGCTCGCGTTGAAACCTAAGAATTTCTTTTAAGGGTAGACAATCTACTGGTGTAAAAACGTCGAATTCGTGAAGATATAATTAGTTTCTTCATTTATCTTTGAGCAAGACTTTGAGAAAGCATCTATCTAATCGATATTGAAATACGCGTTAGTAGACATTGTTATAGTATATATTTTAAAATGTTTAATCCTTGAAGGATTTTAAACATATGAAGGATTATTCAGGTGGATTATCTTATCTTATATTTAATATTACGCACGCTTCCCCTGTACAAAAGATTATTGCACCCTACCAAGGTTTGTATCTAGTCTTGCCTTTTTAATAGAGTTTGAAATATTGTTAGATTTAGTTGCGTTTAATCAAGGAGGATTATCAAGGCGTTAATTTAGTTTTTAAAAAGCAACCTAATGTTTCTTGCTTTTTTCACGTTGTGCAAGTCAAGGCCACCTCAATAGAAAATTTCCTGTAATTTTCTAAATCACATTAAGAGATACAACTTACCACCAAACTAAATTTACCTGACGGCACAAACCTAAATTTACCCTGACAGCACCAACCTAAATTTAACCTGACAGCACCAACCTAAATTTACCCTGACAGCACCAACCTAAATTTACCCTGACAGCAGCAACCTAAATTTACCCTGACAGCAGCAACCTAAATTTACCCCGACAGCACCAACCTAAATTTACGCTGACAGCAGCAACCCAAATTTACCCTGACAGCAGCAACCTAAATTTACCCCGACAGCACCAACCTAATTTTACCCTGACAGCACCAACCTAAATTTACACTGACAGCAGCAACCTAAATTTACCCCGACAGCTCCAACCTAATTTTACCCTGACAGCACCAACCTAAATTTACCCTGACAGCAGCAACCTAAATTTACCCCAACAGCACCAACCTAAATTTACCCTGACAGCAGCAACCTAAATTTACCCTGACAGCAGCAACCTAAATTTACCCTGACAGCACCAACCTAAATTTACCCTTACAGCAGCAACCTAAATTTACCCTGACAGCAGCAACCTAAATTTACCCCGACAGTACCAACCTAAATTTACGCTGACAGCAGCAACCTAAATTTACCCTGACAGCAGCAACCTAAATTTACCCCGACAGCACCAACCTAATTTTACCCTGACAGCACCAATCTAAATTTACCCTGACAGCAGCAACCTAAATTTACCCCGACAGCACCAACCTAATTTTACCCTGACAGCACCAACCTAAATTTACCCTGACAGCAGCAACCTAAATTTACCCCGACAGCACCAACCTAAATTTACCCTGACAGCAGCAACCTAAATTTACCCCGACAGCACCAACCTAATTTTACCCTGACAGCAGCAACCTAAATTTACCCTGACAGCACCAACCTAAATTTACCCTGACAACAGCAACCTAAATTTACCCCGACAGCACCAACCTAATTTTACCCTGACAGCACCAACCTAAATTTACCCTGACAGCAGCAACCTAAATTTACCCCGACAGCACCAACCTAAATTTACCCTGACAGCACCAACCTAAATTTACCCTGACAGCAGCAACCTAAATTTACCCCGACAGCACCAACCTAATTTTACCCTGACAGCACCAACCTAATTTTACCCTGACAGCACCAACCTAAATTTACCATGACAGCAGCAACCTAAATTTACCCCGACAGCACCAACCTAATTTTACCCTGACAGCACCAACCTAAATTTACCCTGACAGCACTAACACCAAATATCAGCAGCGGGTTAGACCACGCGAGAAATTACAGAAGCGGCCACAGAGCGCCCTTGACAGCCACCTCTACTCATAACGGCTGACCAAAGTCAACCATTGACAGCCACCTCTACTCATAACGGCCGGGCAAAGTCAACAATTGACAGCCCCCTCTACTCATAACGGCCGGCCAAAATATCACATTGAAAGCCACTTCTAATCGTAACGGCCGGCCAAAGTGCCCCATTGACAGCCACCTCTTCTCATAACGGCCGGCCAAAGTGCCCAATTGTCAGCCACCTCTACTCATAACGGCCCACCAAAGTCCACTAATGACAGCCACCTCTACTCATAACGGCCGGCCAAAGTGCCCAATTGACAGCCACCTACTCATAACGAGGTCGGCGCGAGTCAAGGCCGACAAAATCCAGACAAGAGATGTTATGGGATCACTGGTCTAGAAGATTGCACATTGTGATGACGCCATTCACCGTAAAATATCATTTGATACTCTCGTCTGGAAAAGTTCTGGGACTTTGCGCTCATGTTTCTTATTACGGTGTGGCCGTATCGATACCACTTGCATGTGGCTCATCCTGTATCGATACTATGATGCTGGAGTATTAGAAACCAAATACTAGTACCTTAACTTTCGAAATGGTACGTCATTCTTTGAGGTCTGTCTTTCTAGCTTTCAACTCCCATGTCTATTTTTGCCTTTCTCTCTTTATCCATGTCTTTTCGTTTCTCTCTGTCTCATCTCCACATCTAACAGTCTCTCTGGTTCACGCATAGTACTTACATTTTATTTTATATCGTTTTGTTTTGTACTCGTCGCGTGTGTATATTAGTTTAAAAATTAAAATTGTTCTCCCTGAAGTTTCAAACAAAGTTTTTTTTTAAAACAAGTCATTAGCTACATTTTAATTGTGGTATTTATAAATAATAACTGTATGTGGAGTTGAGGGCTTCAACAATATCATTGATGAGTATGAAATGAAATAGAAATATAAAACAAAAAATTCGCACCAAATCAATAGTTAAAAAAAATAACAGTTGGTTATGATAGTCTGTTTTTTTAAAACAACTTAACCCTTTACTGTAAGGCCAATGTAAATGTACGCAATGCCAATGCCAGGACTGAATGGTTTTATTTTGAGGGAGGTATAGAATTTGAAGGAGTTAATGAGAGTCTAACTCACGGGGGAGAGACATCTGAAATTATAGTTTCCACCAAACGATACCACCCACGGGTGGGGGTATAGGGGAGGTAGGGGGATCAGACAGGACCAGAAGCCCGCGGGCCAATGAGTGTTTCAAGACCCAACGATTTCAGTCGTCGGGCGGAAACTAATAAAATAGCGATAATAAACGGGAAAGGTGTGTGGAATACGTTAACACTCTGCTGTGGAGTGTGTGTGTGGTCAAAACGTTGCGTTTAGGTTAATAAGCCACATTTTTTTCTACGCTATCCCATTATAAGGAGGGAAAATGTTAACATGTTTATGTTAATTGGTCTTTATTACTAAATTTGGTTAATCTGAAGTACAGTGTAGTTTTGTTTTCTTTTTCTTTAACAGTATAGTCTTTTTGTTTTTGTTTTTAATTTTATATAATTATATTTTTAAATTAATGGTTTGCTTTTTTTTAAAGTTCCATTAAAAAAGAAGACTTTAGTGAAGTTTAGTCTTACGATACATGTGGCACACTTAGATTTTAGTCTTTTGGTGCATATGGCACACTTAGATTTTAGTCTCACAGTGCATGTGGCACACTTAGATTTTAGTCTTTTGGTGCATATGGCACACTTAGATTTTAGTCTCACAGTGCATATGGCACACTTAGATTTTAGTCTTTTGGTGAATATGGCACACTTAGATTTTAGTCTCACAGTGCATGTGGCACACTTAGATTTTAGTCTCACAGTGCATATGGCACACTTAGATTTTAGTCTCACAGTGCATGTGGCACACTTAGATTTTAGTCTTTTGGTGCATATGGCACACTTAGATTTTAGTCTCACAGTGCATGTGGCACACTTAGATTTTAGTCTCACAGTGCATGTGGCACACTTAGATTTTAGTCTCACAGTGCATGTGGCACACTTAGATTTTAGTCTCACAGTGCATGTGGCACACTTAGATTTTAGTCTCACAGTGCATGTGGCACACTTAGATTTTAGTCTCACAGTGCATGTGGCACACTTAGATTTTAGTCTTACGGTACATGTGGCACACTTAGATTTTAGTCTCACAGTGCATGTGGCACACTTAGATTTTAGTCTTACGGTACATGTGGCACACTTAGATTTTAGTCTTACGGTACATGTAGCACACTTAGATTTTAGTCTTACGGTACATGTGGCACACTTAGATTTTAGTCTTTTGGTGCATGTGGCACACTTAGATTTTAGTCTTACGGTACATGTGGCACACTTAGATTTTAGTCTTACGGTACATGTGGCACACTTAGATTTTAGTCTTACGGTACATGTGGCACACTTAGATTTTAATCTTTTGGTGCATGTGGCACACTTAGATTTTAGTCTTACGGTACATGTGGCACTCTTAGATTTTAGTCTTTTGGTGCATGTGGCACACTTAGATTTTAGTCTTACGGTACATGTGGCACACTTAGATTTTAGTCTTTTGGTGCATATGGCACACTTAGATTTTAGTCTTTTGGTGCATATGGCACACTTAGATTTTAGTCTCACAGTGCATGTGGCACACTTAGATTTTAGTCTTACGGTACAAGCGGCACACTTAGAATTTAGTCTCGCGGTCCAAGCGGTATACCTAGTTAAATAGAAGGCAAGCAGTTGATGTGCTTGATAAAACCACCCTATATACATTTATCATTGGCAGACTCGGCAGTGAGGGAAAAAGCAACCCTGAATATGTCCAGAAAGTTTCTGCCCTTGAGACAATGGAAGGGTTCGCCGGAACTCTAGCACGAGTGTACATGGATGGATCTGCCAAAAATGTGAGAAGGAACTGCAGGATACGGTGCGCTCATTCTATCCCCCAATCGGAGGGCCAACAGATGATGAAATTATTGGGACACTGTTGGACGATGCATCGAATTACGATGCGAAGCTTGAAGCTATACACAGGGCCCTGGAAGGTGTGCACCAAACACTGCAGGGGTCGGAATTAGTAGTTTTTGACACGGTCGTGTACTTGGACTCGAGTTAGGCTCTCGAGGTCTTGAAAGGAAACGTAGCACCCATTTGGTTGACGTCATTCTAGATAATGTGGGAACACTCGCAAGACTCGGGGTTAAGGTAACAGTGCAGTGGATCCCGAGTCCCGTTAATGTCGTTAGCAATGAAAAGGCAGACTCCCTTGCAAAATCCGGTGCGGACCGACCTCTACCGGACGTCCCAGTCACTTATCTCGGGTCAGAGACCCGGCCGATGATCTTATCTTATCTTATCTGTTTACAGACGCTCCTTCTATACAGAAGATTATTGCGTCCTACGCTTATCTATGGTTTGTGTTTAGTCCTGCATTTTTATTAGAGATTTAAATGTTGATAAAGTGTTGGTTTTCCTGGATTCTTCAGGCAACCCATTCCACGCCCGAATTCCGGACGGGAAGAAGGAAAATTTGTATGTGTTTGTTCTTGCATACGGAATAAGAAAGGTGTTTTTATCCTTATGTCTATCTGAGGGTTGTATTAAGTTATCTTTGTGTTGTATTTCTAAATTAGAATTAATTGCTTTATGTATGATTACTACTTTGCTCTTGGTTCTTCTATCCTCTAGTGTTTCAAGGTTTAATGATTTAACTAATGGTGTTATTCTTGTCAGTTTTGAATATTCTCCAGTAATGAATCTGGCAGCTCTTTTTTGAATTTGTTCTAGTTTATCAATGTTTTCTTTGGTGGATGGGTCCCATACAGAAGATGCATATTCTAATACAGGTCTCACCAAAGTGAGGTAGCATTTTAGTTTTATATCTCTATTACATTTGTTAAAGTTTCTTTTTATAAAGCCTAAGGTTTTGTTTGATTTTTTAATAACTTCATTGACATGGGGATTCCATGATAGTTTCTCATTTATTAAGACTCCTAAGTATTTTGCATCTTTAGTTTGGGTCAGTTCTTTTCCATGAATGTAATATTTTGAATTTATTTGTTTCTTTTTCTTTGTTACTCTTAACAGTTGACACTTTTCTGGGTGGAAAGACATACTCCAGTTAGTTTCCCATTTTATCAATTCATCTAAGTCTTTTTGTAAAATTTTGCTATCTTGTTCTGATTTAATTGTTCTATAGATTATACAATCATCAGCAAATAACCTAACTTTTGTACCTGTTGAGATGTTGTTGGGTAAATCATTTATATAAATTAAAAAGAGTAAGGGACCTAGCACAGTTCCTTGTTGAACTCCTAACCTTTATTGGTGCAGATTTAGATCCATTAATTATTAGTTTGCTCGCTACTCAAAAGGAAGTCTTGAATCCAGTGATGTAAGGGGCCTGAAATTCCAAAGTAGTTAAGTTTTTTAAGTAAACTAAGGTGGTTAACTTTGCCAAATGCTTTTGAGAAGTCTAGTAATATTGTGTCTGTTTGATCATTATTGTATAATCCTTTTGATAGTTCATCTATTAAACCTATTAATTTTATTTCACATGATAAGTTTTTTTCTGAAGCCGTGTTGATGTGGGCATAGGGCATTATATTTGTCAAGGTTGTTAACTATTTTACTATATATTATGTGTTCTAGTAATATGCAGGTGATACTAGTAAGTGATACAGGTCTGTAATTACCAGGGTCTGATTTATCACCTTTCTTAAAGAGTGGAGTTACGTTAGCTAATTTCCAATCCTGGGGCACTTTACCCTGGTTTAGAGAAGCTTGAAAAAGAACTACAAGGATTGGGGACAGTTTATTGCTTAGTTCTTTTAATAACCTTGCAGGCAATTCATCTGAGCCAGTAGCTTTTTTTATTTTTAAGTTTTTTAAAGACTGAGTGTATACCTATCTCGTCTACAGTTATGTTACCTATTTCGTCCATTTTATTTAAATTTAATAAAACTTCCTTGTCGCCTGAGGCAGAAAAGGATGATGCAAAATGTGTGTTAAGGGTATTAGCTTGAGTCTCATTATCATTATAGGTTTTATTATTTGAGCCTTAGTGTGTCTATTCCTTTAGGTTCCATTTTTTTAGATTTGATAAAGGACCATAAGTTTTTATTGTTATCTTTAGAAATTAAATTTTTTATATAATAATTTTGGAGGTTTCGACTAAGTTTTTGTGTCAAGCGTTTAATCTTTAAGTATTTTTGTGTATCCTTTCTGAATGGGTAGCCTTAAATTTCATAAATAACTTCTCTTTTTGTTTGCATAGCTTTTTCAATTTAGAATTGAACCAGCATTTGTTAATTTTATTTGATGTTAGTTTTGTTGGAACATTCTCAAGCATAATAGTTTTTAGATTTCTTTTTATATCTTTTCAAATTTCTTCTACTGGGCTATTTGTATTAAATTTATTTAGGAAATTTTGTTGGAAGTTTTCTGCTGATTGGTGTAGTTTTATTGAATTACATTTATTCCAAATATAGATTATTCTTCTAGGTATCTTACTAATTTTAGTTTTGTTTTTATTGCATTGGTGACCCTAACAATATCATGGTCGGACAGTCCAGGAATTATTTTGCAGTCTAACACTAGTCATGTGTCTTTGAGTGGCTCAACACTAAGCAATTCTCCGGTAAGCTCAAAACGAGTGTTTATTCCCCATATAAATACCAACAATTGTACTGTGTCCTGTACATCGGTACTTTAGTCCAACGCAAGAGAGTACCACCAAAAGGATTTGATTTCAATCAAGAAGTCGGTGCATCAAATTGTCACTTATTTTTTAACACGCCTGAAT
Source organism: Ampullaceana balthica (assembly GCA_944989445.1). Classification (NCBI taxonomy): domain Eukaryota; kingdom Metazoa; phylum Mollusca; class Gastropoda; family Lymnaeidae; genus Ampullaceana; species Ampullaceana balthica. Next base: position 91,180 of record CALYLW010000717.1, read on the forward strand.
ACAGTTTTCCTTGAAAAAGAAATCCAATTAAATTTTCTTTTTCTGTTCTGGACACGTAATGCTTGCTGCATTTGACAAGCATTCCTTGATGATATCACTGTCAGAAATAGACTTGCTCCGTTTTACAATCTTACGGGACGGCACCAAACTTGACTGTTTGGTGGAAACAGTTTGCTGCTTCTTTAAATTATTAACCAACTCCAGGCAATTCCTTTTTCTCTCTTTGTTCGTTAAATTTTGCCCGAAATCCAAATGTTTTGTTTGGTGGTGTCTTTTTATGTTGTACTCCTTAAAGACGCTCACACACTCATGGCACAGCAAGCAGACTGCTTTGGCCCCAACGCACGTGAAGCAATATTTAGCGGTCCATTCGTCAACAAGACATTCATCTTCAAACGTATTATATTTTTTTGGCTGCATTTATGGTTACATCAACGTTTTTTGCTATTAAATTACATTTTTTTTTACAAAACCATCAATTTAAAAATCGTAAACAAAAGCCACTTCCAGCTGAGCTGAAAAGCAGTTTCCAATAAGAATTTAACAATTCATGACTAATGATCACTAATCGATTCTGGCATAAATAAAATCAATTTAATATCCCTAGATTCGAATCAAATTAAAAAAAAATATAGTGAAAATTCTATGTAAAAAAATTAACAACGACATAAGATCGCCACATGTACATTACCTCGGGCCGCATAATATACTTTCGCGGGCCGCATGCGGCCCGCGAGGGGTAGTTTGCCCACCCCTGATTTATGGGATCAGAATAATTAGTTGTGTTTAAATCAATTAGGATTAACAGGGCAGTAATTACCTTGTTAAAAAAAACTTTAAACGTTGGCATAAATTTATCTTTCGAGGTTTCTTATAACCTTATCCCGGTAGATTTGTAACCGTGTACTTCACCTCCTGGTCATAACTTTCAACGACCATCGATTTAAAAAAACTTTTTTTTTGTAATGTTATTCTTCGAAGCTTTGATATCCGTCTACATATCCTGTTTGGGATTCTTCACTGTTTTTGGAAGCGCCCCGTCTAAACATTTCACACGCGCCATTTCCAACTATTATCCGAAGATCTAACATTGAGACTTACTCAGGATTTCGCCGCTTCTGCTCAAATTAAGGAGCCCTGACAATGACCAGATAACCACCAATTGAATTGAAATTCTTTCAAAGGGAAACAAGCTTCGTCTTCTGCAAAGCGTCGTTTGGTGTATCCCAACACCCTCGCGTGGGATGACGACACATCCGGTTTACATTGGTTATCATGTCCATAGACTTTAACATTTAAACAAACAAACATTTCGAAAAAAAATAGAGACATAAAAAATTATATATATATATATATATATATATATATATAAAGAGAGAAAGAGAGAGAGAGAGAGAAAGAGAAAGAGAGAGAGAGAGAGAAAGAGAGAGAGAAAGTGAGAGAGAGAGAGAGAAAGAGAGAGAGAGAAAGAAAGAGAGAGAGAGAGAGAGAAAGAGAGAGAGAGAGAGAGAGAGAGAGAGAGAGAGAGAGAGAGAGGGGGGGAAGAGAGAGAGAGAGAGAAAGAGAGAATGAGACACAGAAACAGACAAAAATACACAGATTGATAGAGAGAGAGACCGACCTCTGGAAAATGAAACTATCATGTTCACTGATCCCGTTAAGGAAATTTGTGTGGGAGTCCAATGACACATCTCTATAATCTTAGCCTTGCACGAATCGTAAAGCAATGTGGCACCAGGGGAAAATTCAAAGTGAAGGAATGGGTTACCGCCTACAAGACTTGGTGACTTAGGGACTCAGTGAATTTTAGACTTAGATCATCAGTGATTTAATGACAACGCATTTGGCGACTTGGTGACTCAGCGACTCATTGACTTGCTGACTAAGTGACTCATTGACTTGGTGAACAAGTGACTCATGGACTTGGTGACTAAGCAACTCATTGACTTGGCGACTTAGTGCCTCAGAGTTTTGATACTCAAACGCCTGGGAGGCTGAATAACGTAACGCCTAAGCGATGTCGTGACTCGGTGTCTTAGTGTGTAGAAGACTTAGCGCGTCAGTGACTTGGGTCATTAGAGATTTTATCTCTAGGCTAATACAAAAGTATATATGTAATGAGCGCATCAATAGTAGTGCGAATAGGGGCGCTTAACAACACAAGCTCCAACATTCAGAGGCGTCACTGGGGTTGGTGTCACCCAGTGTGGTGGCTAACGGTGTAGTCCCTTTACGACTTACCCCACAGACCTCCTCCGAGTCTGCCAGTGCCAAATAACGGGAACATACATAATTTTACACCTTGTGATGGTGTCACCCGGTGCGGTCCGCATCCACCCCCACATCCCCCTAGCGACGTCTCTGGCAAGATTAGTGACAACTGACAATCTCCGCAGTTTCCCAATAAATAGAACTCTTCAATTCCAAGAAAATAGAAGACCAAAAGACCACGTCGATGACATAGCCCCATCCCCCCCCTCCCAACGTTTCACACTTCAACAACGTAATACGTTTGCTATTCTCAGTGCTTGACATTATACTTAGACTTTGACCTTTAACGCCACGTCACCTTGACCTCAAGCCATGCTTTCATCTTTTATATCTTTTAGATATATTGTTTTTAAAGTTACATTTTTTCACCAAAGACCTGTTTTGTCAATTAAGTCTGAGCATCGACACCTCTGACTGAATTGACGTGTGACAATGATCTACTTTAAACGTCAATTATCTATTTCAAACGACAGTTTGAAACTTCAAACGTCAATTATCTATTTAAAACTATTTATTGTGAGCGTTTCTTTTTTTTTATGTAACCCACGTATAATACATCGTAATATGAATAAGTTTATTTTTAAAACTATTTTATTTTAAATCAATAAAACTTAACTGCTTGAGAAAAGTGTTGACCTTATCCGACCAAGCCCCAAAATAATGCCGTATATTCCGGCGTATAAGACGGCTTTTAAACCGCTACAATTCTTTTCAAAATCCGGGCTCTTCTAATAAGCCGGGTCTCGTCTTGTCGTATTTGTATGGGGAACATATGTATTTCGCGTTTTGAACAGTTAATATTGAGGGATAGAGAAAAGTCTATTTTTGGTTTCTGCTGTTTTTTTTAAAGGCTATCATTATTACATAGAAAAATACCAAGCTATTTCAGTGTTTGGGAAATATTCAATGTCACCTCCATAGCTTCCGTAAAAAAGCAGTCTTGAACAATGGATTTTTATGTTATGATATCCATCATCACTGATACCTGTTATTGAAACATTCTTCTGAATGTTTTTTTGTTACATTCAAAATTTTCTTGCGCTTAACAGAATATGCTATCTCAATACCACCAAATAACTCCAAAGCACGCTCACGTAGAGAGGGCCGCGGCGTCTTAAGCCAACCGACAGTAATATACAGTATCAAGCGTATATGAAAAACAAGATTGAAATTTAAAATCTTGGTTTAAACTGAGGCGAGTTAAGGAAGAATGAGATGAGATTTGCAGTTGTATGGGGGGGGGAGGGGGGGGTATAAAAATTATTGTTTGCCTGATTCAATTCCGAATCAACATTAAGAGGCTTATCCCCCTTGGTAATCAGATTAATTATGCACGTTTCAAATCAATGCACACCGGAGGCAGAAAAATGTCCCATTTTTATTGGTTCCCAGAAAACCGCGGTTTGGTTAAGGCCTTATTGACAAAATGGGGCGGATAATGGAGGGGAGGTGGCCGGGGGGGGAGGTGGTGGTAAGCCATGTAAGGAAATCGGGTGGCCTAGTTTCCCTGATGTGAATTTCTTCTCGATCCGCCCCTGGCTATTTCCTCCCCCACTCTCCTCTCCCGCCCCCATGCAGACGGTTTGGCATTTCGGCAAATGACCAGCGCATACGTCACAGTGGTCCTCCAGCTACGGTCATTTCCTTTTGTTGACAGACTCCCGCTATAATGCTCCTGATTAAAGTACGGATTAAATAAAATAAAGGTAAGCCAAAAAAATAATCCTCACCTCCGTGTGTGTTTTGCCCAGTCTGCCCATTCAGCTCGTCAATCGTCAATAAACATAAATGCATTTAATTGTTCCTACAATTTTCAATAAAATTATTCTTATTTTTTTAAATTATTTTTTACAAGTGCGCTAGTGCAGTGATTCTCAAACTTTTTAGTATGGTGGACCGGCAGGAATTTGTCCATTGCACCAGGGACCGGAGACCTATTTTCACTGTAATGACGTGGGATCAAAAAGATATTTATTTTATTTAATATGTTTCATTTTATCTGCTTATCAACGAAAAATTGACATGTTCTATATGGTTGGTATTAATGGTGGTAAATAAGGGATTATAATTACATTTTTCTGTCCTTTCTTGATAACTTCTGCGGACCTGCAGTGATTTCCCATGGACCGGCACCGGTCTGCGGACCACTACTTTGAGAAGCACTGCACTGGTAAAGCCCGTATAGTTTCATGGTGATAGCTTAAAGCAAAATATTCTTATCAAACACAAACGAAAAAGATTGAGTAAACGAAAGACAACGATTGAAGACCATATGTCTAAAAAAATATTAATATCAATATTTTTTTTTATGTTCCTTGCGATTGCCGAAGGATTAGAACGAAGCTTGAGGAGTTGCAGTTCATCAATAAGCATTGGAAGCCGCCCTTACTTGAAGAGTTGCTGTTTACCCACCAGCGTTGCGGGCCGTGCTTGCTTTAAGAGTTGGTAGCGCACGCGCTGTTTATGAAATAGTTTCAAAGTTGTCTGAAGAAGTCACTCGAACACTTGGAAAACTTGTACAAAGTGAAGATTAAGACAAACAGTACAGTAGCATGTATGAAATAGTTACGCAAACGTCAAATTGATTTTTAAATATATCAGAATGGGGTTACCTTTTCAAAGCCCAATAGCATTTTGAGTATTCCATTAAAAAAAAATCTATGTTTGGGTGAAATCCTTAAGTCTAGACTACCGGAGTTCTTTGTAGCAGAAAGATAAGAGGGGGGAAAAGGATAAGAATAGAATATTTTCAGAAAAAGAGGTCGAAATGGGCAATTCGATTTTGAATATCCAAAAACTGTTTGGACTGCCGACCTTCAAGATAGACTTAAATCTCGTAACTATGTCTGTACTTAGCGAGACGAGATCGAGTACGAGACTTTTGGACGAGCTGCCTAACTAAACGGAAGACAACTTTCTCCTGAGGCCAGAAACACGTGATGTGAAATTTGGGGGAGCAAAATTGCCGGCGGCTGTGACATCATCGGCCGGTCGACGGCACGTTCCTAAAGCGATCCGGGGATTATTCCGCGTTATTACAGCCAGACAACGTGACCTAGACCGCCATGAAAAGTAGTCCAATTAAATCAATGGAGGCCAGTTTCAGCTACCGTGGACTTGGTGACTGGAACTACTACTTCCTAACGTCGTCAATGACTGGACCTACTACTCAGTGACTGGACCCACTACTCGGTGACTGGACCTACTACTCGGTGACTGGACCTACTACTCGGTGACTGGACATACTACTCGGTGACTAGACCTACTACTCGGTGACTGGACCTACTACTCTGTGACTGGACATACTACTCGGTGACTAGACATACTACTCTGTGACTGGACATACTACTCGGTGACTAGACATACTACTCGGTGACTGTACCTACTACTCCCTAACGTCGTTAGTGACTGGACCAACTACTCTGTGACTGGACCTACTACTCGGTGACTGGACCTACTACTCGGTGACTGGACCTACTACTCGGTGACTGGACCTACTACTCGGTGACTGGACCTACTACTCGGTGACTGGACCTACTACTCGGTGACTGGACCTACTACTCGGTGACTGGACCTACTACTCGGTGACTGGACCTACTACTCGGTGACTGGACCTACTACTCGGTGACTGGACCTACTACTCGGTGACTGGACCTACTACTCGGTGACTGTACCTACTACTCCCTAACGTCGTTAGTGACTGGACCTACTACTCGGTGACTGGACCTACTACTCCCTAACGTCGTTAGTGACTGGACCTACTACTCGGTGACTGGACCTACTACTCCCTAACGTCGTTAGTGACTGGACCTACTACTCTGTGACTGGACCTACTACTAGGTGACTGGATCTACTACTAGGTGACTGGACCTACTACTAGGTGACTGGACCTACTACTAGGTGACTGGACCTACTACTAGGTGACTGGATCTACTACTCGGTGACTGGACCTACTACTCTGTGACTGGACCTACTACTAGGTGACTGGATCTACTACTAGGTGACTGGATCTACTACTCGGTGACTGGACCTACTACTCGGTGACTGTAACTTCTACTAGGTGACTGGACCTACTACTCGGTGACTGGATCTACTACTCGGTGACTGGACCTACTACTCGGCGACTGGACCTACTACTCGGTGACTGGACCTACTACTCTGTGACTGGACATACTACTCGGTGACTGGACATACTACTCGGTGACTGGACATACTACTCTGTGACTGGACCTACTACTCTGTGACTGGACCTACTACTCGGTGACTGGACCTACTACTCGGTGACTGGACCTACTACTCGGTGACTGGACCTACTACTCGGTGACTGGACCTACTACTCGGTGGCTGGACCTACTACTCGGTGGCTGGACCTACTACACGGTGGCTGGACCTACTACACGGTGGCTGGACCTACTACTCGGTGACTGGACCTACTACTAGGTGACTGGACCTACTACTCGGTGACTGGACCTACTACTCGGTGACTGGACCTACTACTAAACTAAACACATATTCTGTAGGCCTGAGACTAATCTCTTAAGGCCTTGGCTAGAACCTGGGCAATCTGCTCCATCTGCTGAGCATTGCCATACAACATTGTCTTTACATGGGACTCGCCCGCCTCCCTCACCCCCCCGGCTATATCGAGCGCCGGGCAAGACGTCACCAGGTGTTCGACTGTCTCAGGGGCTTGGCTGCAATGACGGCAGTTCGAGTCCCTGTTGTGGTCTAGCCTGTGAAAGTAAGAGTTGGTTGGGCAATGTTCGGTCCTCATCTGAGTCACCAAACCCTGGTGTTTGCGACTCAGGTTCCACCACTGGTCTGAACGGCTTGGCCTGGGCATGTTAGCGAATACCCCTCTGGCTGTTGTGTTGTCAGCCCACTCCTGGTACCACTTATTCCGAAAGTGGTCCTTTAGCCAGTTTTTTGCCCCGAGATAGGTGACTGGGGTCTCTGGTTGGGGCAGTGCTGCGCCTGCTTTGGCCAGGGAGTCTGCTTTTTCGTTGCCATTAACATTCACGTGGCTCGGGATCCACTGCACTGTTACCTTACCTCCAAGTCTTTCGAGTCTACCCACGTCTTCCAAGATGACGTCAACCAAGTGGGTACCACGATTCTCACTAGCCAGGACTTCGAGGGCTGATCTCGAGTCACAAAACAATACCGTGTCGAAACCAAATATTTCCGACCTCTGCAGTGTCTGGTGCACACTTTCCAGGGCCCTGTGTATAGCCTCGAGCTCCGCATCGTAGTTCGATGCCATAGTCCCACAGGGACCTAGAAGTTCTTCTCTTGGTGGCCCTCCTATTGGGTATAAGATGAGCGCACCGTATCCTGCAATTCCTTCACTCGAACTGGCAGACCCATCCGTGAACACTTTCACTTGGGTTCCCGCGAACCCTTCTATCGTCTCAAGGGCAGCCGCTTTCTGTACATGTTCAGGGCTGCGTTTCGTCACCGCTGTGTCAGTCAGAGACAAACGTATTTCGGGACGTGAGCATTCCGCATAGGGCGGTTTGAGTGGGACACTTATAATTTGTCTTCTATTTTGTGGGGGTTTGACGTTCCTATCAAGTTCCGTTACTTGATGCATAAATGAGGAACGTTTCAAACACCCACGTCCGCCCCAGTTGTGCTGCATCTGGTAGCAGGGCTCCCTATAGTCTAACCTGCGATACCTCTCTGCAGTCGTTATGATTGCCTTGTCCCTACGAATATCGAGCGGTTCTACGTTTGCAATGACTTCCACAGCAGCTGTGGGTGTCGTTCTATATGCGCCACAGATAAATCTTAAGGCCTGGTTCTGGATTCGACCCAGTTTTTCCAATGCCGTTTTGCTGGCAAAGGCTTGGACGGGCATGCTGTAATCCATAATCGACCTCACACTACCCAGAAAGAGAGCTCTGAGTGTACTTGCTCCAGCGCCCCAGTTCGTGCATGCAAGCTTTTTCACCAGGTTGAGCTTGGCGGTAGCCTGGGAGCACAGGTCTTGTACAAAGTTATGCATTTGCACCTTTTGATCCAGTTTGACTCCCAGATATACCGGTTGTTTGTCCCATTTGAGCGCCACATCGTTTATTTTGAGCACTATCTCCTCTTTGAGAATGGTTCTGCCGTTAGTGAAAAGGGAATAGACCGTCTTCTCGGTATTGATTTCCATCTGCCACCTCTGCATGTACCTACTGATATACGAAAGGTCTCGCTGTAGTAGCTGTTGCAGTCGGTTGGCATCTTTACCGGACCTACTACTCGGTGACTGGACCTACTACTCTGTGACTGGACCTACTACTCGGTGGCTGGACCTACTACTCGGTGGCTGGACCTACTACTCGGTGACTGGACCTACTACTCGGTGGCTGGACCTACTACTCGGTGACTGGACCTACTACTCGGTGACTGGACCTACTACTCAGTGGCTGGACCTACAACTCGGTGACTGGACATACTACTCTGTGACTGGACATACTACTTCCTAACGTCGTCAGTGACTGGACCTACTACTCGGTGACTGGACCTACTCGGTGACTGGACCTACTACTCGGTGACTGGACCTTCTACTAGGTGTCTGGACCTACTACTCTGTGGCTGGACATACTACACCTGTGACTGGACATACTACTCTGTGACTGGACATACTACTCTGTGACTGGACCTACTACTAGGTGACTGGGCCTACTACTCGGTTACTGGACCTACTACTCGGTGACTGGACCTACTACTCGGTGACTGGACCTACTACTCGGTGACTTGACCTACTACTCGGTGACTGGACATACTACTCTGTGACTGGACCAACTACTCGGTGACTGGACCTACTACTAGCTGACTGGACCTACTACTCGGTGACTGGACCTACTACTCGGTGACTGGACATACTACTCTGTGACTGGACATACTACTCGGTGACTGGACCTAATACTCGGTGACTGGACATACTACTCTGTGACTGGACATACTACTTCCTAACGTCGTCAGTGACTGGACCTACTACTCGGTGACTGGATCTACTACTCGGTGGCTGGACCTACTATTCGGTGACTGGACCTACTACTAGGTGACTGGACCTACTACTCGGTGGCTGGACATACTACTCGGTGGCTGGACATACTACTCTGTGACTAGACATACTACTCTGTGACTGGACCTACTACTAGATGACTTGACCTACTACTAGGTGACTGGACATACTACTCAGTAACTGGACATACTACTCTGTGACTGACATACTACTCTGTGAATGGACCTACTACTCTGTGACTGACATACTACTCTGTGAATGGACCTACTACTCTGTGACTGACATACTACTCTGTGACTGACATACTACTCTGTGAATGGACCTACTACTCTGTGAATGGACCTACTACTCTGTGACTGACATACTACTCTGTGAATGGACCTACTACTCTGTGACTGACATACTACTCTGTGACTGACATACTACTCTGTGAATGGACCTACTACTCTGTGACTGACATACTACTCTGTGACTGACATACTACTCTGTGACTGACATACTACTCTGTGACTGACATACTACTCTGTGACTGACATACTACTCTGTGACTGACATACTACTCTGTGACTGACATACTACTCTGTGACTGACATACTACTCTGTGACTGACATACTACTCTGTGACTGACATACTACTCTGTGACTGACATACTACTCTGTGACTGACATACTACTCTGTGACTGACATACTACTCTGTGAATGGACCTACTACTCTGTGACTGACATACTACTCTGTGACTGACATACTACTCTGTGAATGGACCTACTACTCTGTGACTGACATACTACTCTGTGACTGACATACTACTCTGTGAATGGACCTACTACCATGTGACTGACATACTACTCTGTGAATGGACCTACTACTCTGTGACTGACATACTACTCTGTGACTGACATACTACTCTGTGACTGACATACTACTCTGTGACTGACATACTACTCTGTGAATGGACCTACTACTCTGTGAATGGACCTACTACTCTGTGACTGACATACTACTCTGTGACTGACATACTACTCTGTGAATGGACCTACTACTCTGTGACTGACATACTACTCTGTGACTGACATACTACTATGTGAATGGACCTACTACTCTGTGACTGACATACTACTCTGTGACTGGACCTACTACTCTGTGACTGGACCTACTACTCGGTGACTGGACCTACTACTCGGTGACTGGACCTACTACTCGGTGACTGGACCTACTACTCGGTGACTGGACCTACTACTCGGTGACTGGACCTACTACTCGTTGGCTGGACCTACTACTCGGTGGCTGGACCTACTACACGGTGGCTGGACCTACTACTCGGTGACTGGACCTACTACTAGGTGACTGGACCTACTACTCGGTGACTGGACCTACTACTCGGTGACTGGACCTACTACTAGGTGACTGGACCTACTACTCGGTGACTGGACCTACTACTCGGTGACTGGACCTACTACTCGGTGACTGGACCTACTACTCTGTGACTGGACCTACTACTCGGTGGCTGGACCTACTACTCGGTGGCTGGACCTACTACTCGGTGACTGGACCTACTACTCGGTGGCTGGACCTACTACTCGGTGGCTGGACCTACAACTCGGTGACTGGACATACTACTCTGTGACTGGACATACCACTTCCTAACGTCGTCAGTGACTGGACCTACTACTCGGTGACTGGACCTACTCGGTGACTGGACCTACTACTCGGTGACTGGACCTTCTACTAGGTGTCTGGACCTACTACTCTGTGGCTGGACATACTACACCTGTGACTGGACATACTACTCTGTGACTGGACATACTACTCTGTGACTGGACCTACTACTAGGTGACTGGGCCTACTACTCGGTTACTGGACCTACTACTCGGTGACTGGACCTACTACTCGGTGACTGGACCTACTACTCGGTGACTTGACCTACTACTCGGTGACTGGACATACTACTCTGTGACTGGACCAACTACTCTGTGACTGGACCTACTACTCGGTGACTGGACCTACTACTAGGTGACTGGACCTACTACTCGGTGACTGGACCTACTACTCGGTGACTGGACACACTACTCTGTGACTGGACATACTACTCGGTGACTGGACCTAATACTCGGTGACTGGACATACTACTCTGTGACTGGACATACTACTTCCTAACGTCGTCAGTGACTGGACCTACTACTCGGTGACTGGATCTACTACTCGGTGGCTGGACCTACTATTCGGTGACTGGACCTACTACTAGGTGACTGGACCTACTACTCGGTGGCTGGACATACTACTCGGTGGCTGGACATACTACTCTGTGACTGGACATACTACTCTGTGACTGGACCTACTACTAGATGACTTGACCTACTACTAGGTGACTGGACATACTACTCAGTAACTGGACATACTACTCTGTGACTGACATACTACTCTGTGAATGGACCTACTACTCTGTGACTGACATACTACTCTGTGAATGGACCTACTACTCTGTGACTGACATACTACTCTGTGACTGACATACTACTCTGTGAATGGACCTACTACTCTGTGAATGGACCTACTACTCTGTGACTGACATACTACTCTGTGAATGGACCTACTACTCTGTGACTGACATACTACTCTGTGACTGACATACTACTCTGTGAATGGACCTACTACTCTGTGACTGACATACTACTCTGTGACTGACATACTACTCTGTGACTGACATACTACTCTGTGACTGACATACTACTCTGTGACTGACATACTACTCTGTGACTGACATACTACTCTGTGACTGACATACTACTCTGTGACTGACATACTACTCTGTGACTGACATACTACTCTGTGACTGACATACTACTCTGTGACTGACATACTACTCTGTGAATGGACCTACTACTCTGTGACTGACATACTACTCTGTGACTGACATACTACTCTGTGAATGGACCTACTACTCTGTGACTGACATACTACTCTGTGACTGACATACTACTCTGTGAATGGACCTACTACTCTGTGACTGACATACTACTCTGTGAATGGACCTACTACTCTGTGACTGACATACTACTCTGTGACTGACATACTACTCTGTGACTGACATACTACTCTGTGACTGACATACTACTCTGTGAATGGACCTACTACTCTGTGAATGGACCTACTACTCTGTGACTGACATACTACTCTGTGACTGACATACTACTCTGTGAATGGACCTACTACTCTGTGACTGACATACTACTATGTGACTGACATACTACTCTGTGAATGGACCTACTACTCTGTGACTGACATACTACTCTGTGACTGACATACTACTCTGTGAATGGACCTACTACTCTGTGACTGACATACTACTCTGTGAATGGACCTACTACTCTGTGACTGACATACTACTCTGTGACTGACATACTACTCTGTGAATGGACCTACTACTCTGTGACTGACATACTACTCTGTGAATGGACCTACTACTCTGTGACTGACATACTACTCTGTGACTGACATACTACTCTGTGAATGGACCTACTACTCTGTGACTGGACCTAGACCTACTACTCGGTGACTGGACCTAGACCTACTACTCGGTGACTGGACCTACTACTCGGTGACTGGACCTACTACTCGGTGACTGGACCTAGACCTACTACTCGGTGACTGGACCTAGACCTACTACTCGGTGACTGGACCTAGACCTACTACTCGGTGACTGGACCTACTACTCGGTGACTGGTCATACTACTCGGTGACTGGATCTACTACTCGGTGACTGGACCTACTACTCGGTGACTCGGTGACTACCCTCGCGCACTTTTACCCGCCTGGAGGTGCGTTCCTCAGCAATGGTCTCCCACGTTTTATGGTCAATCTGCGCCAGAGTCATGTCTTTCGTGCAGACATCCTTGAAGCGCAAGCAGGGGCGTCCTCTCTTCCGCATACCAGTTCCATAAGTAGCAAAATAAATAGAGGTAAAAGTTTTTTAAAAACCACGTTTTTTATAAGTGGACTTTTCATAATTTAAAACTTAAAAGTTCAAGTACTTTGATTTAATATGACTAAAAACGTTGGGCGGGTGTTTGGTATAAAAATTAAAGATTTATAATTTAGAAGGCAAAATAGATATCTATAATAGAATGAGTGAACCGCATATGTTAAACCTCATAAGCGCCCGCCCCACGTTTTAGTCATATTAAATAAAAGTACTTGAACATATAAATTTTAAATTATTTTCTTCTTCTTAGTCCACTTATAAAAACGTGGATTTTGAAAAAAAAATTTTACCTCTATTTATTTTATTCTTTTTAATCTAAGTGTTAAATCATAGAGTATATCGAAAATTTTATTTCTTTATTAATTTTTATATTTCTTTTTCATTTAAATTATTGTAGCTAATCTAACTATAAAATTTATATTGGTGATAATTGAATCACGCAGTCATCCAAGATCTATCTGTGGTACATAGTCATCCAAGATCTATCTGTGGTACATAGTCATCCAAGATCTATCTGTGGTACATAGTCATCCAAGATCTATTTGTCGTAAATAGTCATCCAAGATTTATCTGTGGTACATAGTCATCCAAGAAATTTCTGTGGTACATAGTCATCCAAGATCTATCTGTGGTAAAATTTTGAGCTGTCTAGGACCATCAGAAGTGGTTTAATTTTACTTTGGAAATTTTGAAATTTTGCGGACAGACAAACAGGAACGGAAGCAAGGTAATAAAAACGTGGTAATATTGATTATGCTCAATTTAATACGCATTATTGATTTTTGAGGTATTGATTATGTTCAATATAATACGCATAGCGCGACAAACATTAGCAGACTGAACGTGACTGAACTCACTTGCTGTTAAACACGGGGATATGGTCATCGATGGCTTGGGTGAACTCCGGTGGCAAGTGGATGTCAACAGTAGCAGACGGATACAGATGCTATATAGAGATAAACTTATAAAAATTGCATTAATTTTTAATTACGGTATATTCGATAGATCTGAAATTTTGATGCAATGCATTGTCATCTCTAGGACCATCAGAAGTGGTATAACTTTACGTTGGAAAATTTGAAATTTTGAAACAGACAAACAGGAACGAAGGCAAGTTAAAAAAAACGTGGTAAAAAAAACTCTTCATGTATAAATAGCGTAAAGAGAAGGTGTTTTTTTTTAAACAATAGGGATACTCTGCCCTTCTCATTCGGTTTGTTACTCTTTTTTTTTCCTTTCGTGTCACTAATTGCAGCTGGCTGATTTTAAACTGCATTTCGAGAAGGCCTACGTTGAACACTCAGATTTAATTGAACGGGAGAATTTTTTTATATTAATATTTTTCTTTTTTTACGCTAAAACTAAAAAGAAGAAGGGAAAAAAACATCATTTATTATCTCTTTCTTAAGAAGAGGGCGACATGTTGCAAGAAATGATTTAAAAGACATTTTACTCCATGCTTTTAGCAGAATGTAAAAGAAAGTTACAGCGGTGTTCTTTACCATGTGCGCTCTCCTATCTTTGCGCTGCGTAAGTGACAGTGCGTTTTTGTTTGCGTTAGGCGTAGATTTGTATGCGCGGCGTGCCTATTTTTGTGCGTTAAATATGTGCGTATTTATTTATGATTTGTGCATACTTTTAGCATTTATGTGCTTATTTTTATTTTTGCACTAGGAGCGTAGTTGTAAGCACTAGGTGCGTAGTTGTAAGCGCTAGGTGCATATTTTTATGCGCTAGGGGAACATTTCTAAGCGCTCGATGCGTATTTGTATGCGTTTTGTTGCGCACTCGAGCTTTGAAATGGAACTTTTTTTTAAAATAAGATTTTATACAAACTTTTTTGATTGGAAACAGACAAATCAACGTTTACAGGCGATGATGGGCGGGAGAAGATCTTAGAGATTGGTAATGTCTCATTCTATTGGAGACGCAGTTTTAACTGATAGAAGGATATCACATCACCTCTGTGAACTCTTCTCTACAATCACCCGTTAGCCCCCACCCACT
This sequence comes from Ampullaceana balthica, assembly GCA_944989445.1. Lineage (NCBI taxonomy): Eukaryota > Metazoa > Mollusca > Gastropoda > Lymnaeidae > Ampullaceana > Ampullaceana balthica. The sequence goes on from CALYLW010000717.1 coordinate 106,457, forward strand.
CTCACCAACAATTCTATCGTTTGCATAACTTCCCTCACCTTCCAAACCTCATATTCACACCCGAGTTCCCAAAACTGAATTTCGCGTTGGGTTTGTCCGTCGCCCAATCTCCTGAAAGGTCAATGAAAAGCGCCCGGAAACCACCGTGATATTATTATCCCCACTGGTTCTCGTCCCCCCTCCACCCCCCTTCCCATGACCGGCACGAAATAAGCCAATCAGCGGGTAATGGCAATCTCAAGAAAGAGTTTTGTTCGAGAGTTTGTTTCAGAAGCGGATTTTCATGCTACCCTCCACCCCGCCTTCTCCAACCGCCACCCCTTCCCCCCTCAATGGTTGTACTTTTGTTGGATCAATTTCGTCTAGCCTGCCCCCCCACCCCACGTTTTCTTCTTACAGTTAGCATGTTCTTACTGCTGGTGGAAGTTTATGAGAGGGAAAAAAATGGGGGGGGGGATGAACTGATGTTAATAAATCCTCGGTGTTTATAACATGTACGACAGGTTAGCAAAGGGTGTGGGGCGGGGAGGGGGTATGATAGAGAAGCAGGGTTCATTGGGGAGTTTATTGGACAAGTACATGTGGCGCTGATATGTTTAATGGCGCAATGTATGGCTTTATTTTTCTGCTTGATTCTTTTTGTATTTTGTTGTTGCTCTTAGTTCGTTGTTTTTAAGAGAAATAGAAACGACTGCCCTTGCCTTTAGACATCACGACCACGTGATAATGCTACACGGATGCGCTACAAATACAGTAGCTATATGTTATAAAGAAGTAGATTGTTAATACGTTATGCCATATTATATATATATATATATATATATATATATAATATGTTAGTGCTTCGGAAATTAACGATTAATAAATCGATTAAACGTTAAAAATTTTAATCGATTGAAATTAATTTGATCGATTTTAAATTCTTTTAAGATTTAAGAAAATAATTATAATTTTGTTTTTTTCCTATTTATTAATAATTTACATTTTTTGTTAATTACATACTTTTCTCTCGTATTATTATTATTTATGAAGACGTGCATACACATAAACAAAACCGTATTTCTTCCATATTTCTGGCATACGAATTTGCTGTGTTACGTCACAAAATTTCGGAGACATGAAATTACAGCGACTTAAACGATGTCAAGAAATAATCAATCGTGGCTTAATGGAATATAATATATATATATATATATGATTTACAAAAATATAATTAATCGAAATTAATCGAATATCGATTAATTTTTCCCCGATTAATCGAACAAAGTTTTGTAATCAGTACCAGCCCCAATATATGCTGCTGCTGCTGCTGTTCGCTTTCATGCAATATGTAATTGCAATACTGCCCTTACAAAGAACACCAAGAACTTGTGCAAGTAAGACATTTAAGTCCAATTTATCTTCAAAACTTCGGGACCAAATTATATTTTATAGTTAATGCCTTCTTCAGTTTAACCAAAAACAAAGATGACACGTGTTGTTTGTTTTTTTAAAGATATATTTTATCACAAGAAATTTTACAGAATATTAAATAATGGATAAGCAGATGTAGAGCACGTTCTTTCGTTGACTTCAGCATCGTCTTGGCGTGTGTAACTTGTTACAAAAGTGGTGGTGATACTGAACTCTCGCTACAAGGTGATTTTGTTCAACTTGATGGAAGTGATACGGACTACAAGGACGACCATTGCGATTAAACTTCTGGGTGGAATCTTGAGAACAAGGCTACGTTAAACAGGCATGTGTAGCCTTGAACTCTTGATTGTGGATATTTGTCTTGTTATTATTTCTGGATCAAGATCCTTATCATGGATTCCTGTTTCGCTAAGGACATTCTTTTAGTCCAGGACTCCTGTTACGGCGGACAAGCGATGACGTGCACTGACCTCGCTCCATCAAATTAACATTCTATGACGTTGATGCGTCCATTTATGAACATTTATATGAAATTTTGTTTGTGTAACTATGTTTTGGAAGATTTAGAGTGCAATGTGTTTTATGTAGTTGTTGAACCTGTTTGTAAAGCGCCGTGAGCTCAGCTGTAGGTTGGGGTACTGCGCTATATAAGTGAACTGCGCTATATAAGTGAACAGCGCTGTATAAGTGAACAGCGTTAAATAAGTGAACTGCACTATATAAGTGAACAGCGCTATATAAGTGAACTGCGCCATATAAGTGAACTGCGCTATATAAGTGAACTGCGCTACATAAGTGAACTGCGCTAAATAAGTGAACTGCGCTACATAAGTGAACTGCGCTACATAAGTGAACTGCGCTATATATGTCAACAAAATAATAATAATAGTTTTACTGCAAACAACAGTATATCATACATAAAGCAATTAATTCTAATTTAGAAATACAACACAAAGATAACTTAATACAACCCTCAGATAGACATAAGGATAAAAACACCTTTCTTATTCCGTATGCAAGAACAAACACATACAAGTTTTCCTTCTTCCCGTCCGGAATTCGGGCGTGGAATGGGTTGCCTGAAGAATCCAGGAAAACCAACACTTTATCAACATTTAAATCTTTAATAAAAATGCAGGACTAAACACAAACCATAGATAAGCGTAGGACGCAATAATCTTCTGTATAGAAGGAGCGTCTGTAAACAGATAAGATAACAGTTCTCCCTTCCAACCCTCCTCTCCCTCACCGCTCCTAATATTACCGATGTATAAACGACAAACAATGAAGCTGTGCGCCTAAGTCCGGGCACGCTGACATGGAATTATTGACATATTCTTTTTAAAAAAATAATAAAACATCTCTATCATCTTTATTAAATATGGATTGTCCAATTTTTTTTATGTGAAACGACCGGCGACGCCATCGGGTGCCTTGATTTATACGTTCGCTTCTCTTCTTTTATTTTATCAATGATTTTACCTGAAAAGTCGTTTAGCGTCTGACTTTATGCCATGGACTTCTGTCAATGGTGCAGCCCTTCGCTCAGCGGTTCTTAAACCTTGTTGGAGATACTGAGTGAGCCCCACCGGTTTGCGCGCTCACCGAAAGCCTTCATAATAGAAGCGTGTCATCACGAATCATATGAGTAGCGTGTGTATCTTGACCTCCGCCGAACCCCTGAGGATGGCTCACCGAAGTTCGATAGAATTTAGCTTAAGAACAACTGCCTTAACTAAGTAATCATTTATAAATGTTTTTTTAAAGACATGAGCTCGTTATTTATTATTACAGAATCTAAATGTAAGGTCGATACGAATACCGTTGTTTTAACGAATACCGTTGTTGTAACGAATACCGTTGTTGTAACGAATACCGTTGTTGTAACGAATACCGTTGTTGTAACGAATACCGTTGTTGTAACGAATACCGTTGTTGTAACGAATACCGTTGTTGTAACGAATACCGTTGTTGTAACGAATACCGTTGTTGTAACGAATACCGTTGTTGTAACGAATACCGTTGTTGTAACGAATACCGTTGTTGTAACGAATACCGTTGTTGTAACGAATACCGTTGTTGTAACGAATACCGTTGTTGTAACGAATACCGTAGTAACGAATACCGTTGTTGTAACGAATACCGTAGTAACGAATACCGTTGTTGTAACGAATACCGTAGTAACGAATACCGTTGTTGTAACGAATACCGTAGTAACGAATACCGTTGTTGTAACGAATACCGTAGTAACGAATACCGTTGTTGTAACGAATACCGTAGTAACGAATACCGTTGTTGTAACGAATACCGTAGTAACGAATACCGTTGTTGTAACGAATACCGTAGTAACGAATACAGTTGTTGTAACGAATACCGTAGTAACGAATACCGTTGTTGCAACGAATACCGTAGTAACGAATACCGTTGTTGCAACGAATACCGTAGTAACGAATACCGTTGTTGCAACGAATACCGTAGTAACGAATACCGTTGTTGTAACGAATACCGTAGTAACGAATACCGTTGTTGTAACGAATACCGTAGTAACGAATACCGTTGTTGTAACGAATACCGTAGTAACGAATACCGTTGTTGTAACGAATACCGTAGTAACGAATACCGTTGTTGTAACGAATACCGTAGTAACGAATACCGTTGTTGTAACGAATACCGTAGTAACGAATACCGTTGTTGTAACGAATACCGTAGTAACGAATACCGTTGTTATAACGAATACCGTAGTAACGAATACCGTTGTTGTAAGGAATACCGTAGTAACGAATACCGTTGTTGTAACGAATACCGTAGTAACGAATACCGTTGTTGTAACGAATACCGTAGTAACGAATACCGTTGTTGTAACGAATACCGTAGTAACGAATACCGTTGTTGTAACGAATACCGTAGTAACGAATACCGTTGTTGTAACGAATACCGTAGTAACGAATACCGTTGTTGTAACGAATACCGTAGTAACGAATACCGTTGTTGTAACGAATACCGTAGTAACAAATACCGTTGTTGTAACGAATACCGTAGTAACGAATACCGTTGTTGTAACGAATACCGTAGTAACGAATACCGTTGTTGTAACGAATACCGTAGTAACGAATACCGTTGTTGTAACGAATACCGTAGTAACGAATACCGTTGTTGTAACGAATACCGTAGTAATGAATACCGTTGTTGTAACGAATACCGTAGTAACGAATACCGTTGTTGTAACGAATACCGTAGTAACGAATACCGTTGTTGTAACGAATACCGTAGTAACGAATACCGTTGTTGTAACGAATACCGTAGTAACGAATACCGTTGTTGTAACGAATACCGTAGTAACGAATACCGTTGTTGTAACGAATACCGCAGTAACGAATACCGTTGTTGTAACGAATACCGCAGTAACTAACACCGTTGTTGTAACGAATACCGTAGTAACGAATACCGTTGTTGTAATGAATACCGTTATTGTATCGAATACCGTTGTTGTAACGATTACCGTTGTTGTAACGAATACCGTTGTTGTAACGAATACCGTTGTTGTATCGAATACCGTTGTTGTAACGAATACCGTTATTGTAACGAATACCGTTATTGTAACGAATACCGTTGTTGTAACGAATACCGTTGTTGTATCGAATACCGTTGTTGTATCGAATACCGTTATTGTATCGAATACCGTTGTTGTAACGAATACCGTTGTTGTAACGAATACCGTTGTTGTAACGAATACCGTAGGAACGAATACCGTTGTTGTAACGAATACCGTAGTAACGAATACCGTTGTTGTAACGAATACCGTTGTTGTAACGAATACCGTTGTTGTAACGAATACCGTTGTTGTAACCAATACCGTAGCGACGAATACCGTTGTTGTAACCAATACCGTAGCAACGAATACCGTTGTCGTAACGAATACCGTTGTCGTAACGACTGCCGTTGTTGTAACGAATACCATTGAGGTAACGAATACCATTGAGGTAACGAATACCATTGAGGTAACGAATACCATTGAGGTAACGAATACCATTGAGGTAACGAATACCATTGAGGTAACGAATACCATTGAGGTAACGAATACCATTGAGGTAACGAATACCTTGAGGTAACGAATACCAATGAGGTAACGAATACCAATGAGGTAACGAATACCATTGAGGTAACGAATACCATTGAGGTAACGAATACCATTGAGGTAACGAATACCAATGAGGTAACGAATACCGTTGTCGTAACGAATACCATTGAGGTAACGAATACCGTTGAGGTAACGAATACCATTGAGGTAACGAATACCATTGAGGTAACGAATACCATTGAGGTAACGAGTACCATTGAGGTAACGAATACCGTTGTTGTCGACGGTGGACCAAGTTTTGAGTCCGTGGGATGAGTCGGACAGTTGTGGTCACTCCCCCCCCCTCCCCTCAGATTTGATCGTCGAAAACAAGCCATTATCGAATCACTACACAAGGTTGAGCTCGGGGCAGGGAATAATGACAAATTTCTGACGTGCAAACTGCGCCCAACGTTTATCGACGACGGATCTAAACCGGTGGAAAACACCATTATAACATTAAAGATGTAAAAAAAAACAAAAAAACACTCACACTCACACAACACACACACACACACCCAATGACGTCATTTATTCGGTTTTGAAACGTGGGGTTGAACGAATTTTGAGAATAGTTGTCATGTTAAGTTCGTCCCCGCACTTTTAAAGGAATTGTGTTGACAGGGATATTTTCACGAGGATTTTTTTTTATTTAAGTGGCTGCCAGATGTTTGTGCGTTTGGCCAAGTTCCTCGAGGGTTTTGAAAGAAATCAACAGATTTTTTAAATGCCGAATATCAAATACATTTTAAAATTATTCAATTCGTTTTCGCACCTTGTTTGCCCCACAGTGAAATCCGCTGTTACGCATGTAAAAGTCGGGTTAAACCACATGCGAAAAAAGGGCAATGTGTTTTTAAATAAAACACTCAATGATATATTAGTGTCCCGTAACCTCATATCGTAGGGGGTTCTAATGTTTCCGTTTGAACTTTCTCGGGGCTTGATAGACCTGGCGGCGCCCATCTCCTCCTCCGGTCAGCGAAGGACTTTTTAACAACAGTCATTCATCACCACTTTTATAGTGGCTTTAACGTGGGCTAGATCCAACGCCCCTCACTCAGCTTGTGAGGCGAGCGCACTTTTGACTTATCAATCCAGCCGCCTATAAAAATTCTCAATTTTTGTCCGTTTAGATATTTGTTTGCTGGCCCTGGAAACGTATATAGAATTTATATCAAATTTATATATAAAATAGTAAGTGTTCAAGACGACAGCATAGGTTTATAATTTAACGTTCTTAAATACTTAATATTATTTCATAAGCTTTAATAACAGAAAAGACATTAAAACAAAGTTGGCCAAATACGGGCACCAAAAAGGCAGGAAAATACGCATACAACGAGGCAGACAAAATAGATTTACAAAGTGGGCGTTAAAACTATGCAGAAAAATTCGGCAGGCAAACTAGGTATAAAAATTATTGCAACAAAATTGGCCCGCTATTTTGAAAGTCAATATGGCCTTTTTAAAAAAATGATAAAAACCCAGGTAGTCCAAGAAGCCAGACAGTCGAGGTAGAACTACTATGATGACAAAAACAAACACAAAATTTTAAAGACTAAATTGACTTGGGATAGGTTCCCTCGCCTTTTTAAATCCTTTATATTAAACTCGCGGCATCTGGTTGCTTGATTGCTTGATGCCTTGATGCCTTGTCTGCCGAAAAAACTTGGGATCTATTATTAACCCACTTCCTCGTATGCTAGCGAGCTGAAAATTTGCTGGCAGACTCGTGGCGATGATGAAAATGATTTATCTAAATTTCAAAAACGATCGAATTTATTGTAATTAAATTAATGAATTTTTAAAAATTATCTCTATTTATCTATGTAGCATTTTAATTTTTGTGCTAGGGTGTCGCGGTGCGTATTATATTGAACAACCTTTTTAATTCTTTCCTGTCGCGCCGTGCGGTGCGTATTATATTGACAATACCGATCTGTAAATGTAAATGCTATTAATTGCTAATCTGTCTCGCGGTGCCAGGGCTGCCCTAGAGTATCCGAGGCCCAAGGCAGCAACGATGAGCGAGTCCCGGGCCCAATGCAGCAGATGAGGAGCGAGACCCATGCAAAAATGTACATTCATTTTTTATACATATATTAAAATAATGGGAAATAAAAAAAAATAACTTAAATTTTTACTCCATAATAGCATTGACACATCAATAATCAGTTTGTTAAATTTAATTGAAGATCCTAAAACTAAAAAAAGCTGTTAATAAAAATAAATGGTTCATTTAGGTCTGATAATACACAGTTACATTACATACATTTATTTACATAACTTAACACTATAAACTATATACACTAGCGTATTTTTGGTTGTATCTTCTTCTTCTTCCACCTAGTTTTTACAACTTACAAGCAAAGCTTGCGAGCTTTGGTGGCTGCAAAAGAATCTGAAATAATTTCATTATTGACTTTCTTCCTTTGCATCATAATTCTCAATTTACAAAATAGCTAAGTTACAAGTTATTGAGCCGATCTTGAATCATTGTTGATCACATATAGTTTTTAAAAAGTTTTAGTTCCGAAAAGCTTCTTTCTTCGGAAGCCACTGTGACAGGAACAGTCAGAAGTATTCGAAGTGCAATGCAATGTTTGTGTTAGGAAAGTCGCTATAACGCTTGTTTACTGAAAGAAACAACAAAAAAACAAAACAACAAAAACAACAAAAAAACAAACAAACAAATATATAAAAATCAAGATCCCTGTAGGTGACTGCGTGAATTATGGAACTCAATGATTGAATCTCTTCAGCAAGCATGAAACCATCAAGATCCTTATTTTCGCAGGCTGTGTGAGCTTATTCTCCAGATTCTTACTGCAATTCAGTAGATAATTTTTGTTATTTTTTTTCTGTAATTGAAAAATTATAAAGAAATCCCAACGAGTTATGATGCCTTAGTAGTTGTTCAAAGCTACTACTGCCATCGACATGATTGCCATATAAACAATCAGTTTAAAAGAATCATATTTTTAGCATTCCTTCATCTACTCCTTCATGTGTAATTTTTTTTCGCACTCTTGTCTCATTGAAAATGGTTTCAACTTCAAAGTCCGTGCAATTTTTTTGCAATTATTATTGCTATTGCTGTTTAAAATCAACAATTTCTGGTAAATGTTGGTAATACACACATATGTTCCATGCTGTCAACTGCAGATCAACAGAAATATTTTGTAATTCTTTGCTGGTGTAATTAAATTGAAATTGGTGTAATTGAAACAATGAAATTGAAGTTTTTGAGTTGTTTTCATAATGAATCAGCTTCACTTCGAGCTTTTGGATCACTACTTAATACTACTTTGCTCTGCAACTTCAAAAAGTGCATCAGAGACTTCGCCTGCTTTGTATCGCACCGCATTGACACTTTCCAAGCGGCTTCTTCCTCTTGTTTCACAAAGTGGTTTCACATAAATATTTTGAACATACTTTGTTGAAGCAGAAAATAAAACATAGATTTAAGCCATTAAACCAAAAACGTCATTGCATTAGGAAAAGTTTTTGCCATATTACATAGCAGCAAGTTGTATTAGGGGTAAAAATGCCCTAGGATTTAATTGTAAAAGATGAGCTTCTACGTATGACTTATGTATGACCCTTCATATTCGCACCGTTTTTTATCTTTGACCGCGGATGTCAGAAACATATAATAAGCCCAATTTTGTCATTTCCATTAGTAAGAATCAAGCAAGTGTTGTTCTTCGACTTCTAGACAATCAATGTATGTAGTGCTCATGAATTACTTCAGAATATCCATAGAGAATTATTTGTCAGTGACATTTGTTCTTGGTGACTTTGGGGTCCGGTGTGCAATCAAGTATTACTGAAAAGCTGATTTTACTCTTCCTACAATAATTTTCCTTACCGTATTTCCCATCAACGAAATGCAATAATTTTGAATTTGCTTTCCCAAGTAGTGATCATGAATTTCATCAGTTTGTATTCTTCGTATATGTTCAAAACCGGATCAAATTTTGCCAGCAATTCAAAGAGACCCAACATGTTTCTATTGTGTGTGCCTGGTGTAGTAGTTTATCGACTGAGCTATGAAAAGTCATGTAGTACCAGCAAGAAATTGGACAATGGCCATGAGACGTTGAAATACACATGCCAACTATGACAATGAGTCTTTTCAATATTAATTAATTTTTGGCTTTGCTTGTCAATTGCGCGTCGTTTTGTTAGCATGTTTTCCAGCTCAAACCATTCCTAAGTAGATGTCATATGTCCCTTTGATTTCTCATAATCAGACAGCCTCAAACAGAGATTTTTCAAGTCACAAATCCCAGAGCAGACAAAGAGTTGCTAAAAAGTTTGCAACAAAAACAAAACATTTTGTTTTTAGCTGCATGCTGAATATATCATTTACGGTTGTCAACGTCTCCATTTTTCATATGTCGTTTGCAGTAGATTGTAGAAATTTTCCGTCTATTGCTATCTGATGGAAAATCTTTTTCTTCAATTTTTTTTTCTAAATACTGACTAATATGCTCTAGGAAAAATATTTTTTGAATTAGGATTTAAAAGGGTGATTATAATATTTATTATATTATTACAATATTTTATTATATTATTACAATATTTTATTATATTATTACAATATTTTATTACATTATTACAATATTTTATTACATTATTACAATATTTTATTATATTATTACAATATTTTATTATATTATTATATTTTTCTAATTATTGTATCCTGAAAAAATAAATATTAAGTTTTTTGATACCATTGTTATAAAAAACAAGTTTTACGTAAAAGTGGTAAAATTTTAAAAAGCAGTAAACATAATTTAGTCAAAGCGCGGGGCCCTTAAAAGCGCGGTTGCCTCGTTCGCCTTGCCCCAAGGCCGGCCCTGCGCGGTGCGCACTATGTGAAACATGTTTTTTATAACCCTTTTTGCCGTGATCAAATCGAGCTGAAATTTAGCATGCAGACTGTAGAAGTTTTTAACGCAATTTCCCCCATGGGATAGATAAATTGCGTTTATATATTTCAAATGTCTGTAGGCTTTGCACTTGCAACTCCTCCTGAACCATACCGGGTCTTTTGCAAATATGCTAAGGAGCCCAAGGATGTGTGCAAACGGCCAAAACAATACCGAAAAGGTTTACTGGATTCTTTCTATTTGAAAATCCAAAAAACCCGGAAAAAATATCAGTATTTTGTCAATTTCTCGCCAATCATAACATCTATCAGGTTGAAATAAACGCCAAACGATAGCTATAGTAATATTTAGAATGTTGAAGACGGAATTTTAGAAAAATATATTTTCATTCGACTCCAGTAATTTTAGGAGCAATATTTGAAAGCAATTGTTTTGTTTAGTTGACTTATAATTTAATCTAGAGTCTAGAATGATAGTTAATGATGGGGTTTTCCCGCTTTGTGAATTGCTTATGTTTTAAATTGTTGCGTGGTGCGCATGAAATTGACACATTCTTGGTGGGTTTTGGCGTGAGGGGGATATGATGTCATATTTTGTTTACTTTTAAAATACTTATTTGAATCGACTTTCAATTTAATCTAGAATAATTTCCCTTGCATAACAAAATCGGAAAATCTTTTGGGAAATTGCGTTTAAATACTTATTCGAGTTTTTAATTACCTGTAAATCCTTTATTATATTCGAGACCAATGTTCCCTCTAAGAGGTTCCTTGGTCCGTGTGCAAGGTAAAAAATCTCGTGTACAGAGTCGCACAGCATCAGTTTTGTGGGCAGTATTTTACTAAATTTGCTGCGCGGTAATTCAAAACTGCTGCGCGGCGGTTGGTCATCTGCGCGTATTTTTTTTTAATCCTGAAAGAAGTTGCCTTATCAAACTTTGACCTTTTCATGAAACTATTTTAAGTTTGAAAAGAACAAACACACTACATTTGTCAGACTTTTCTCCAAATAAGTCCCCATACTTTTTGTTCCAGATAAATCATAAGTCACCAGACTTTTCTCCCAGGCATGTGTCACCTAGTAGATTTTAAAATGGGGGGGGGGTGAAAGTGCCTTCTGTAATGGCATTTCCTTTCTTGGGCAAAAAAGGTTTGTCAATGAATTTTAAAAAAATTTTTTTGTTCTTTTTGTAATATTTCTTTTGACGTGAGTTTGTTCTGTGGTGGTGTTGTCCCCCCCCTCTCTCTCTCTCTCTGATAGAGGGGGGGCACACTCTCTAGGGAGCGTCGGTAATGATAGCAAAACATCATGTTTGTTAGACAAACAGAATTAGGGGACGAGACGTTCAGCGCCATGACACAAAATCTCGAGCGAGTTGGCGAGTGAAGTTCTGGTGAGTGGTGATACCGTCACTCAAAGAAAAGCACACGTGAAGAGGAGAGGAGAGGAGGGAAAGTGGGATATCCCCAACACGGTCAAAGAAGTCAGGCGGTAACAATGGTCCAAAATTAATTTTCCGTTGAAAGGCCATCTATTTTTTAAAGGTGTGTCTTTCATGCGATTGTGGGGGTGAAGTAACTGGAAAAAAAGTAACACTAAAAAATGTCAAGGGAAAAATAATCCGAAAAAAGACCCAAGAAAAAAATGTCACAGTAAAAAAACATAACAAGTCACTGGAAACAGGTCACAAGTCAGTCATTTGTAATTGTAAAAAAGACACAGGTTTGTGTTTGTGTGGGTTTGTTTGATAAAAATACATTTCTATTTGGATATTTGGAACAAATTTGTTAGAAGGGCTTTGAACACACAAGTCATTTTTTCTAGTATGAGTTACTAGACAAGCATAAAATAGTATTGCCAGCCAGCCTTACAGAATATGTTCGACACTCTCAAAGACAACAGATGGCCCAAATTGTGCATGTCGTGAAAATTGTAGGCTGCTGTTAATCGGACATCGCCTGCACAATCGCGTGCAGCTCCGAAGTTAACGCTAAGTTTGAATGAAATCGTCAGATTTGAGATTAAAACAGACAATTAACATTTCTAAAAAAATAAGTAAAACGAAAGAAATTTTTTAAATATCATAAAATAAATACGCTGCTTCAAGCAAATGGGAATTTTTAATTATTACTATCAACTATTAAAACTGCATTCCACCAGTAGCAATTGACTTATATACTTTTATATTTATATTTATATGTGGGTTTATATTTTTACTCCCCATCTTTTGTCAATGTTTGTCGACGTTATGGGGTTGAAGTCCTACGGCAAACTTAATGGGAATGAGGTCTTACGGGAAACGTTATAGGGATAAGGTCACAACACCCCCCCTCCCCCCTCGTCACGCGTCGTCACAAAAACAACAAACAAACAAAAAAACAAATCCACCTTATTTTCCATTTGAAAATGAGTATGTTTCAAATCATTTTTATCATTTAAGTATATTTATTTAGTGTATGGTCTACATTGTAATATCTTTACTTTGTAAGCCAGTGCTTCTCTAACTTTTTCGTATTAGACGACCGGCAGGAATTTTTTTTTATGCCTTTCATCAGGTGCATTCTTTTCCCGTTTTGACGAGATAGCAAAATGAGACCCTACACTATAAGATTAAAGTATGAATTTGGTTTGTTTTGAATAAATTGTTCGTTAGCTGTCTTGCTATGATGCCAGTGAAGCTGTAATGCCAAAAAACATATTTATGTGATTATTTATCCTTCGCCATTGAGCTTGCGAATGTGACTATTGATATTATAAGGATCATTTTATTGTTGATAAGATTTCAATTCTTGCGCAAACTCAATAGTGCCGGCTTTTTTGTTACTCAAATATAGTCTTAAGTCTGAACGCGGGGCCTGGGGGCGATTGCCCCGGCTGCCATCTCCAAAGGCCACTCCTGCATCAAACGAATTTGATCTATTATGATCACCAAATCTCATTTATGTTTTCTAAAAATTATTTGGTATACGCCGAAAGAGGAAGATGGCGAGTACTGTAAGATCCCCACATTTGTGCAGAAAAGTAGGGGTGTCATCTTGTGCGTTGCAAAATACAGTAACTCCTGCAAGTTGAAGACTGAAAAATACTACGACATTAATAAAATATCCAACATTATCATAACTTTTTACTCCGAAGCTCACGATTTTTTGTTGGTATTTTTTTTTGAATGGACGAGGCGTGCTTAAATTGTGGAATTTTATAAACTAACGAAAAAAATACATGGCTACCGATATCGATATCGGACGGTTTAACGGAGGGGTCTGGGAATAGCGGTATGTGAATATCATATGGGGGGGGGGTTAAAAAGGGAATTTTTGGCGTTTGACCAAAAACCAATTGACTTAAAAACTTAAAACGATTAATTGTATCAAAATAAATTCCCCCAACCACCCCCCCCCTCCTAAAAATTGATATTCCGTGTCTTTTTGACTTAAAATATTTAGACATAATCCTATTCAGATCATTTTTTAGACACTTGTCAGGCTTGTAAAACTCACCAGTTGCATTTTCGTGGGGGGGGGGCTGACGATGCTCCCTCCCCCAAATCCCCGAGTCATGTGAGCAGGACCTCGAGTCTGGGGAGGGGGGAGGGAGGTAACGCACAGAGAAACTTGTATATTTTGGGGTAACAGGCAAAAAAGTTCACCGACTTACTATACTATATACTACTACATGAGAGAACCAAACAGATCGGCAGTGACATCACAAATGCTTTGATGTCAACATCAAACGACGCTGGGCAACAATTTCATAAATTCTCATGGGTTCTCAAACTTAAAGATTATATAATTAGATTTAATTTTCATTTCATGATAACTTTCGCCGACCGGTGTCTGATGGCCTACCGACAGGCACTTTAATAAGCAATGATTTTTTGAAGAAAAAAAATATTATAAAAAAAAATTTATGAAAAGCATTTGACAAGTTATTAATATTGTATAAATGTGATTATCAAAATTCTTTTGACAAATCAACTATTAGATTGCACTATTGCACTTAGCGAACAATTTATGAAATAAAAATTTTCATTTGAAATTTATACTATCAACAAAAAAAAATAAAAGAACGTCCAAAACAAAACTTGACCCAAACAAAGGGTTGAAAATGATTTAGGATTGATGTTAAGTTTAAAAGTTGTAGGGAGCGATTGGTTCTGATTGGTTGGTGATAAATTCGAATTTCGAAGTATTGACCTTTCCTCTTGTTTAATTTTTACTAAAATTATTAATTTATTATTTAAAATTGTATATCCAAGAATAAAATAGAAGTTTTCTATAACAATGAAAAGAGGACTTAGCGCTTTTATTAATAAAGACGGCAATCCATTTCGTCTATCCTGTCAAATACCTGAACATTACTAAGTTAACAATTTGAATCGACACTATGAAAAAGGTAAAAAAGAGTTTTATCGCGGTATCCAAATGCAATATGAATTAACAAAAGGCAAGCATGATAAGTTAAAGTCCGGAATATGTCAACAGGAGACACTACTGAAAGGAATGTGTCACTTCAACTGAGGCAAGAACTGCTGGAGCTTAACGAACTTATTCTAAAGGGAGCTTTATTAAAAAAAGAATCGAGGAAGTATTTCAATTATAGTTCCAAATAACTCCGGACACAAATAACAATGAATCTTTGTGCTTCATGGTGGAATTCATAATATCAAAGCATCGAGCAGGCTAACTAGTAATCGGCATCTGACAGAACTTCTCGTACCACAACTACAAGCTACCAACCAGATTTAAACAAACGTTCAAGGTCAAACCAAGGCTTCTCAGCAGAATCATAACATTTAATGTTCACCGAATCACGAGTCTATACGAAGCTCGGTTTCAATTCATGTAGTGTTAAAACAATTCAAAAGTTAAAATCATTCAACTCACATAAAATTATTTTTTTAATTTTTAAAACAAATTCATAAAAGGAATAGTTCATCGAGAGTGTGGTCGTGACCCATAGTGCTTCAATGTGACATTTTTTTTTAAAAACATTGCATGATTATGTTTTTACATTTACTCTATGTCAGCAGCTTCAATCCAAATAATGGCCTGATTTATATACTGCATGATAATGTGTACAGGGGGTATTATTTATATAATGCATGATTATGTTTACACAATGACACTATTAGCAGCTTCAGTCCAACAAAGGGCATTATTTATATACTGCATGATTATGTGTACACAGTGACTATATTAGCAGCTTCAGTCCAACAAAGGTCATTTAATTTATATACTGCATGATTATGTGTACACATTGACACTATAGTAGCAGCTTCAGTCCCAACAAAGGTCTTTATTTATAAACTGCATGATTATGTGTACACATTGACACTATAGTAGCAGCTTCAGCCCAACAAAGGGTCTTTATTTATATACTGCATGATTATGTGTACACAGTGACACTATATTAGCAGCTTCAGTCCAACAAAGGTCTTAATTTATATACTGCATGATTATGTGTACACAGTGACTATATTAGCAGCTTCAGTCCAACAAAGGTCTTAATTTATATACTGCATGATTATGTGTACACAGTGACTATATTAGCAGCTTCAGTCCAACAAAGGGCTTTATTTATATACTGCATGATTATGTGTATACACTGACAACATATTAGCAGCTTCAGTCCAACAAATGCTACATGTCTAAAATATGTGACGTTTGTTTCTGTGGAAACTATTAACGAGTATGTTTATGAATATTTCATTTCTGTGCAATTTGTCTTGTGTATACCTGACCCATTTGTAGTGACGCCTTCATTGCCGAAAGCAGAATGTAGTATCTGCTACTGACACATTCCAGACTTTAACTCAGTAAGTTTGCTTTTTCTTAATTCCGATTGCAGCATATAACCGTGATGCAAACGCTCACGTGATCTCTCCGTCATCCAACACGCGATTCACACGTGACATACACCAGTGCTATCCAACCTGTCTAAAATGGCCCACCAGATATTGGTACAATTTACAATATTTTTGTAAATAAAAAATTAAAATAGTTTTTTAATAAGAAAAACCCGTAAAAAACCAAGTTTTTGACTATAAATCCTTTATGTACGAGAAGTAACTAAAAGAATGTTCATTATAATACGCAGCGCCAGACCATCCAGAAATACAAAATTGAAGTTGTGTCGTAAAACATGTTTAATATAATACGCACCGATCAGGAATATGTTTATAAAAAGAGCTGTCAATAAAATACGCACCTTATTGCGCGACAGAAAGGTTGTTCAATATAATACGCACCGCGACGCTCTATCTCAAAAAATAGCATGATACATAGGAATAAAAAAAATAATCTAAAAAATCAATAATTTAATTACGGTACATGCGATCGATTTGAAATTTTGATACATTGTTTTTATCATCGGTACGAAACTGCCTGCAAAATTTCAGCTCGCTATCTTGCGAGCAAATGGGTTAAAAATCGATCAAAAGTTTTGGCGACAAGCAAGCAAGCAAGCAAGGTCCGCCGCAGACACCACGAGTTAATATAAAGGATTTAAAAAGACCTTGATTGATTCAGTATTTTTGAAAATTTAGTACATACTACTTGAGAATTGTGGCATTTTTAATAAGACGGGGTGTGTGCTGTAAAGGAGGCGGTGGTTTGGTAGATTTATGTTCAGGGTGTCCCATGTCAACATTGGTGAAACTTCCAGTCACGTGATATCGGATAGTAGCAGTCTCCTTTTGCTGATTTGGACATGGTGGGGGGCGGGGTGGGGGTGGGGGGAGGGGCGGGTGGGGGTGGGGGGGGTCACGCTGTAACCAAAGCCTATAATTAACAACCGCGTTTGGAATGATGCATGGCTAATGGTCAAAGGTTTGAGGCTACCTGGTCATTTAAAAATGTCTGTGTCTCCCAAGATTGGTTTTGATTTTAAAGATAGGCAACCACGGCAAGTTAAGGTCCGTTCTGGAAGGAATGTTAATATTAGGACGAGGGTAATCAAAATGGCACTTAAGGGTACTATAAAATTCGTAGATAACTGATGAGAAATGTTAACGAGTTGAAATTGAACCTGCCTGTGTTCGTCGAGGGGGTGTCCATCCTGTATTTTTAAACATAAAAAGATCAGTGGTTGGTTTTTAGTTCAAGAATATGATCCATTCAGGGAGTAGAAAACAGAATAAAAGCTGTGTTTGTGGTAGTGCAATTCACTCAAAAAGAAAATCTGAGAGACAACAAGTAGGCCTACGATTTTTCAAAGGACATTTGTTTCTAAAAAAGAGAAAGCCAATATGACGAGTAGGAAACGAAAAGTTACAGAAGAGTATCGTACTTTTAACTCTTCGTAGGAACTCGAATTTTGTTTTCTTTGTTTAATGAAAAGCCAGTGTGTTTGATTTATCAGGCTACTGTTTCTGTTATCAAAAGGGCAAATCTGCAGAGACACCACAAGTCAGTGCATACCAATTTTTATAGCGATTATCCGAAATGAACGAAGCTAATAGAAGAAAAAATTAGTTTTTTAAAGAAGAATTTAAATGGCCAGCGAAATATTTCCCGTCAGATTTTCAGTTCAAGTGATTGTTCTACTGAAGAGTCTTTTAATATTTGCTGGTTATTAGCAAAGAAAAAAAATCGTAGATAGTGAGACGGTTAAATTTTTTTTTCAAGATTGTGCTGATTCATTATTTTCTGAGTTTAAAAAAGGAGAAATAAAGAAACAAATATCTTATCTTCAGTTTTCCAACCAGACTGTTGCAAAGCGTGTCGAAGGTACGTCCGGTAATATATTGGAGCAGTTGCTTACGGATTCAAAACTGCTTCTGGTTTCAGTCTGGCATTGGATGAACCCTGTCATATCACTGACAAGGTCCAACTCATTGTTTGGGTTAGGGTAACAAGGGGCAGACATTTAAAGAAGAATTATTGACACTAATTCCTTTGAAAAATACAACCCGTGGTGAGGATGGTCCTCTAGCAATGGTAGGAATGAAAGTTGGCCTCATTGGCTTGCTGATGGCTGACAATGATTTTCCAGACATTCTGTTCTGTATCTTTATAAGACTTTGTTTAGCGCACCCCCCTTCCCAAAAAAAATCATTTCGGCACCCCTTTGCTCATTGTTTTTACACCACTGAACTATAGAAGTATTTCAATGTCATCATTTTTACATCGATGATTCATTACAAATAAATTGGCATTTAAATAATAAACAAAGTAGGCTAATAGAGGGGCATAACGGCGAAAATTTTGAGGCATTTCGAAAAGGTAACCCAGGTACAGTGGCGTAGAAAGATGTTGGCAAGGGGGGGGGCAAATGCCCCGGGTGGCACTTTGTGGCGGCAAATTCATAGTCCTTAATTAGCTTGAAAGAAACAAATTAAGAGAAAATGGAGCTCTTTTGTCAAAATACAATAAACACCAAGTATTATGAGAACGTAACACTTATGAGCAAGTAATTTAATTTGATTCTTCAAATGTGACACCTGCCCCTGTTGTAAAAGGAACAATTACTGAACCCTATCAATTTTAAACATAAGCAAATCAAAAGCTCATGTTACGGCTGGCATTGTGTTAGGGGTGGCAAACTACCCTTTGTTATTTAGCATCTAAAAAATTCGCAAAAGAAAGTTCTTTCTGTTACAAGATACCACATGCTTATTCCTTTGCATTCGATAGCTCTTCATATATTTCACATAAGGTTCAAAAAGTCCATTTGTGCAATGTGAAAAGATTGAAAATCAGAGAGAGGTTGCTTTTGAATTTTATTTTCCTTTTTTTTTAGATCTGAAAACAAGTACTCTCTCGAAACATGTATTTTTTAAAATCAATGACGCTACAAAATTATTGATAAACGTTAATAGTTAATACGTGCTAATAAAATTATTTTCAAAGATTACTCCCAGAGAACTCATTGAATACTTAAAGGATGATTTGACTTATTCTAACATTTTATTTGAAGATCTTATTGTGTTTGAATCTTCCAGTCAAAATAGAGAGAGCAAATTTTGGCCGGGAATATGTAGTCATGTTATGAAAATAAAATCAGTTGACGGAAAATTTTTATTCTTGATAAGATGAGGTTACTGTAGAAAATTATTTGAGGTTTTGGCAGATACATAATTCGTAAAACCGATATGAAACATAAGTGAAATTTTGCCTATAATTTATAGTATTAAAGTATCTCACAGGAAATCGTCCATCTAGGATTATTTTATCTCGTGGGGAAAAAATGAATTAATAAATTTAAATCAAGTTTATTATGATGTTTTGGCTTGAAGTTTACCTGCCTAATATAATATATATTCATAATGGATATTCTTTACAAGTGACAAAAGTAATTCCAGCTGCGAAATAAGCTTGTTTAAAATTAAGTTAATGAAAAATGTATTATGATCAACAATGCAATTTTGGCCATTGAGCATGGCATTGCTGACAATATTGATACATATAAGATTGTGCTATGAGACAAAATAGAAAACTTAAATTTCAATAAATAAACGAAAGCACTTCTATTTAAATTTAACATAAAATATAGGATCCATATGATGAATTTCTAATTTTAAAAAACATATTTCTTATGGTATCAACATATTTTCCGCGGTAGATCTCGGCTCTGGCACGGGTGGCACATACCCACGTTTCGCCGCTGCCCGAGAACCCGTTCAAGTTTTGGACTGGTGCCCGGCAGCTTTTTTTAACAATATTGACTGCCCTTCTGAGATAGATTCGTTATTTCCACTAGTAAATATAGATATATTATAGGCGTGGTATAAACTAGTTAGGTAGAAGTACATATAGTGATATTCACCAGTGAGGTAGATTTTGTTGTATTGTATTAACTATTGAGTTATATTTTGTTGTATGCACTAATGGGGCATATTTGTGATATCCCCTGATGTGGAGGGAACTGATTGATTTGGTGAAGTTAATGAACTTGGTGCAGTTGAAGAACTCAATGCAGTAAGTGCAATTCCTCTCCATTACCTAAGGCAGGGGTGGGAAAACTACGGCCCGCGGGCCGCATGCGGTCCGTAGGCATATACATGTTGCGTTCTTATGTCGATGTTACTTTTCTTTGTTTAGCATTTTCGCTTTATTATTAAAATTTTATTCCGAGTACTTGATTGATTCGAATCTAGTTATATTAAATTGTTTTTATGGCTCCATAATTGATTTATGATCATTAGTCATTAATTGTTAACATCATTATTCAAAACTGCAATTCATCTCAACTGTAAGTGGCTTTTGTTTACGATTTACATATTCGCAATTTTTTTTAAAACTTGTAATTTAAAAGTGAATTGACTTTGATTAAACCATAAGTGCTGCCAAAAAAAAAGAAAGATTCAGGACGAAGGTCGTGTTTTTAAATAAAGAATGGACAGCGAAATATTGCTTCACAACCGTTGGCAGCAAAGCAGTCTCCTTGCTGTGCCTGAGTGTGTAAGCGTTTTTAAGGAGTACAACTTTTTTAAAAAATAAATCCAACACATTTTGATTTCGGGCACTATTTAACGAACGAAGGGAGACAAGGGAATTTCCAGGAGTTGGTTAATAATTTAGAGAAGCACCAAACTGTTTCCACCAATTAGTCTTTTATACAAGATACTGCAACCGAAGCCAGTTTTGTGCTTTCCCATAAGATTGTAAACGGAAAAGGTATTTTTGTAACAGCGAGTTTATAAAGGAATGCTTGTCAGATGCAGCAAGCATTATGTGCAGGGACGGATTAAGCCATCTTGGTGCCCGAGGCACAAACCCACATAGGTGCCCCCTTCTGCCCCGATCCCCCACTGACCTCTGATATGTTCAATATTTAGCAAACCAACTAACAAACAAAACAGTTGCTAACTTACAGGGGCGTCACAAGGAATTGTTGGAGGTGTGGACTGCACCGATTGACACCAAAGGGTAAAATTCTGTATGCCTCGTTATTTGGCATTGGCATACTCAGAGGAGGTCTATGGGGTAAGATGTGAGGGGGTTACACCATGACCTACCGAACTGGATGACACCCACCCTAATGACACCGCTGTTAACAAATATGTTTGTACTAGTATCACTCAAATAAAACCTACGATAAGTTATTTCTGTAATAAAATTCATATTTAATTAATTTTGTAATAATAAAAGCCAAACTGTAACTTTTTTAATAGATGAGAAAGTCAGAGAAAGCAAACCTATACATTTTAAGGTTCTTTATTCTAGATTTTAATCTGGCAAAGAACATCATCAAAGTTAATTTTGTGCAAAATGTCTGTCTCAAAAATCAGCAAAGATACGGAATCAAGCCTTTCTGATTTCATTATAGAACTACTTGTATAATTTTGTACGTTTTAATTGAGAAAAAGAGCGCTCAGTTAAAACGTTCGTAAACATTAATGTTAAAAATATGCGCAAGTCCATTTCTACATCGAAAAAGCAAACTGGATGTTGTCTCTATTACTTTGTATAATTCTGCATGACTCAACGTGTTGTTTTCAGATTTTGATGCACGAAACTTGTAGCGAATATATGAGTGTAACTTTTGTAGCTCTTATTGTAAACACGCTAACGCTTCTATAATCTGAGGACGAGACTTAAGAATAGCTTTAGTTCCAACAGCATGTGCCTCCCATCTGGTATCAGAAAGAGAGTTTACCAGCGTTCAATCCACAAAGCATCCTTTCAGAATATTCCATCTGTTGGTTGAAGCTAATAAAAAAGTATAAATGAGTTACACTGCATGGAAGAAGTTTACTGCCTCTATACCAGAGTTAGCGGCACTTCTTCCTACCAGATTTAGTGAATGGGTAGCATAGGGTATGTAGATAGAAAACTAATTTTCCTCTAGAATTGTGTTCTGCATGCCCTTGTAATACCAAGACATTAGCTGCGTTATCTGGGACTGACGTCTGCATTTCAAATAATCAATATTGCAAACTTCACGTAAGTACTGCAACTCTTGCTTAGCCATACCTTCACGTGTGACTTTGCAGCTCCAAGAAAGTCAAAAAGCGCTCAATGGGCTCTCCATCTACCGAAGAATAACGCTTAACTGATCTATAAGTGAAACATCGGGTATTGACAAGCTGAAATAACCGGAAGCCTTTACTTCATCTATAATTACTTGATGGATTTTTGGGGACATAAATTTAATCATTTCTTCACATACTAGACGCCCCTCGGCGTAGCATACGCCGCAGACTTGCTCATGGAGAGTTCTTTTACCCCTTTAATGCACTTTTTAGGGCGCCTACGGCGCCGACCTTTTTCAAAAGCCCAACTAACTTGACCTTGTTTGATCAATACGGAATATTAAACTTTCTGAAATGCACACAAATTATTTTATAATAGGGGTTGTAGGGCGCCTACGGCGCCCCCTTTGTTTTTTGATGTTATAATTAACCATCATCAAATCCTCTTTTTACATTGTTCCCTTTTTACAAAATTAAAATATCAGCGAAAACAATGACGTCATATATATTTTTTTACAGCGCATATTTAATGTGCACACCTTTTGATGCATTGGTGCAGTAATTTGGTGCGCTGCTTTCTAAAATTAGTATCTGTTGCACATGCAGCTTCTTGTTGCCTCGCAGGGTCCAACCACGAAGAAAATTATATATATAGATAGATAGTTTGGGATACATAAGAAGCTTTTCCTTTTCCAGAATTTCCTTATTTCGCAGTGTGTGATGCTAAAAATGGATCAAACTGACTGACCAACTCCAGAAACCCTAGAAAATTCAATTTTGTAAAGATGCAAATTTTTCATTTGTCCCTTTAAAAGCGATTTCAGGGGTGGATTAAGATTGCATGGGGCCCCTGGCTGTTATTTTACTTGGGGCCCTGTCCAGCCACTTTATTATACAATTCAATGAGTTTGGGGTCCCTTAATTTAATCTTAAATCATTGGGGGCCCTTGGCTTTAGCCCAATCAGCCTTCCATTTAATCCGCCCCTGTGTGAATTAATATTAAATTTTGCGATTTGCTAACGTCATGTCGATTATGGACAATACGCAATTTTTTCTTGAGCACTTGTGGTGCCCCTCAAACGCTTGGTGCCCAAGGCACGTGCCTTGTTTGACTATTGGTTAATCCAGGCCTGATTATGTGTCCAGAACATATAAAAAAGTTGATATCATTTCTTTATCAAGGAGAACTGTAGTCAGGCGTTTTGAAAAAAATTAGCGTCAATTTGATGGAGTAACTTCGTGATGCAAGCAAAGACTTTTTGTGGTACTCTCTTGCGTTGGACGAAAATACCGATGTACAGGATACAGCACTTTTGTGGGTATTTATTCGGGAAATAAACACTAGACTTGAGCTAACTGAAGAATTATTTAGTGTTGAGCCACTCAAAGACACAACTAAAGGCCAGGATTTATTCAATGCTGTTTAGAAATGTACTGAAAGAACTGGTTTGGTCTGGAACAAGATAGCAAGTGTAACAACAGAGTGCTGACCATTCACTCTTACCTCTGCACTATTTCATCCATCATGAAAGTCTGTGCAAAGTTGCGTTGAATATCAAGCATGTTATTGACCCAGTTGCAGTGTGATAAACCTCATCAGAGCCAGGTTATAACCACAGGCAGTTCAAGGCACTGCTAGAATATTTGGAAACTGAATATTATGATATTATCTACCCCAGCAGGGTCCACTGGCTGAGCCTGGGCAAGATATTGAGGCGAGTGTGGGATCTCAAGGTCGAAATCGTTATGTTCCTGAAGATCAAGGGTTTGTTTGTGACTTTGTTACCAACATTTTTAATGAAGAGTGGAAGTCAGACTTCATGATACCATTGACATTATGGAAAAGTTGAATGTCAAACTTCAGAGCAATATCTTGTTTGCACATGAAATTTATGTGTATATTAAATCATTACAGGCAAAGCTCTCTCCAGGCAAGGAGGTGAAAACAGGTTTTGCCATTTCCCTTTGCTGAAACAGAAAACCATTTCTAGTGAAAAGGCTGACAAGTACAAGGCTCAGTTGGATGACTTGGTCGTGGAATTTGAAAGGAGGTACCAAGACTTCACTAACCTTGGAACCACTCTTCAATATCATCAGTTCACCATTTAGTGCAAAAGCTGATTCAGCCCCAGAGGATATACAGTTACAGATGCTTGACCTAGAAGCAGATTATGACCTGAAAGAGAAGTTCAAGTCATTTCTTTTGTTGGAGTTTTATGGATGTTTGTCAGCAGCAGCATTTCTACACTAAAAACCTTTGCTGCAACACTTGTGTCAATATTTGGGCCCACATACATCTGTGAGCAAGCTTTTTCTTGCATGAAAATAAACAAGTCTAAGAAAATTTCGATGTTCACTGACTGCAATTTGAATGCCGTCATGGCAATCACAAGTAAACTTGTTCCACGGTTCAAAAACATCATCCGAAAGTGTAAACATTTACATTCTTCTCATTAATTATAATTGTAATCTATGGTCAGCTTAAATGTAAATTATGTTCCTACTTCTCTATAGTTATTATGACAGGTAACAAACTTTTGTTGAAATAATAATGAATAATAAAATCTTAAAATCAAATAAGAAACTGTTTCAGTTTGTATTTTAAAATGTAATGTACATATGTTATTGAGAGTTAAAGTTAAATAAAATGACCAGTACATGGTAATTATCATTAATTTAAATTTAGAAGTTGTCAATTGTAATTGAATTATATGCGGCCCGCCTATAACAAAGTTTTCAATGCGACCCTCCGTAGAAAAAGTTTGCCCACCCCTGACCTAAGGTATAAGGTGTTGCAGAACGTATTATGTTATAAAAATAAAATGATACGCGGGACGGTAAATAAAAATACGTGTTAATAGGTAAATTAAAAAAAGTGAATCTTACCTGAATTAATGCCAACGCAGCTTGGACAACTACAGCTACATAAGTAACAGCCACACATCGTAAACATCTACATATGTTCCAGTGTTCGTCTGACTACATTGACATCTACAGCTACACCCGTGGCAGTAAGACAATTTGGACTTCTCTTGATGTTCTAGAAGAGGCCAGTGAATGCGGTGATCCATCAGAGCAAACTTTCAACAACATCGTCAGTTTGGCTTTATAAAGCTTTCAAACTGGAGTCGTGATTGCTTGCTCCATTAAGTTTTATCCAACAGTTTAGTGACATAGGTGATGTGTTATCCATTAAAGGTGTAATTTAATTGTCTTTGCTTTTTTTTTGCTTCTGCAGTTTGTTTGGATATCTAAACCTATGCCAAACCCTAAACTTGTGTATTGAACCATGGCTGATGACTTGTGCATGGGATGAATGCTTTAGTCTTGTTTCTCTGCAAAGGAAAAAAAACTGTTTTAGGGGACATACATTTCGGAGAGTCTATGAAAAAAGACATTAGAGCTTAGAAGATAAACCATTACCGAACTAGTACTAGGTACTTAATAATGAAAAAAAGCAAGCTATTCTTAGCATAAGGTTAGAGAGTGGGCTTATGATGCTAAAAATAAGTCATATAAATATTCTTAGGTTTTTTTAAAGAAATAAATTGGAAACAAATACATAACAGACACATGCCGACAAAAAATTGCCATGATGAAATCCTAGACACATCATCCTGCCTCACTTTGACTAAACACAAGGAACGTTCAAGTAACTCTAAAAAAAAGCTATTCACTCAAAAGTTACCAAGTTCATTTGCACGGGGAACACAACGGGTGACATCCCCCCACCCCCTTGTATTAAAAAAAAAGTTCAGAGCTACAGTGCAAAAGGGAATGCCAATTTTTTTTTAAGAACCCGTTTGACCTCGGTTTCATATGCGATGATGTGTGACAACAATCTCGTTGTTAGAAACACAACAAATAACTGGGAGAAAGAGTGGCAGAAATCAATCATCGTCGTCGACGGATGCCCAAGTTAGGCTTACAACATAACAATATAATAAGGGAATGAAACGGACAAAAATGGGCTAGACTGCAATCTTGATTTTAGATAAACAATTATATGTTATTAAAACAGGGTGTGAATAGGCCTGTGACTGACAAGACGTCACAGAAATACGGGTATATCACAACAATATTATTAGTGAACAAGGATATAAATTTAATGTGGGGGTGGCAATTTTGCACATTAAACACGAGCGAAAAAAAATCCGAACTATTCCTCTGAATCATCACTCAATAGTTTTCCAAAATATAATAACAAAAAAAAACATAACTTTAGTTTACCTTAGAGCGTTGTATTTAACAAAATGAGGATGACCGAATCCAATCAGCTGTGTACATGGACTCAAACAACTCCCAACAACCGCTTCTCGGGGTGGATTGACGACACTGACTGGCCGTATATCCGTTTCGAGTTAGCCCGCTTATTTTACAGCGACCAATGAAATCACAGAGTGTAAAGTTCAGGAAATAGTAACGCAATAGAGGTGTCAATCCAAATTTTCCATTATGTTTACATACAAAACACAACTGGTTTGCTCCAGTTTCATGGAAATATTTTTAGTTAAGCAGGTCAGCACGAAAGACCATTCCATGCCCATCGAAGTGTGACGAGTGTTAACAAAAGTGTTTTAACTGTCCAGCATGTGACTGAAAACACGGTTTATTGAAATGGTGGCCTTCATACTAGAGGCGTCACTAGGGGGAGATGCGTGTTGTGCTGACCGCACCATGACAAGGAGTAATACCAAAATGTAAAATTGGTTCCATGCTCCTGTTACTTGGCACTGGCAGACTCGGAGCAGATCTATGGGGTTAGTCGTGAGGGGGGTAACTTCATGAACTGCCACACTGGGGGACACCAATCCTAGTGACGCCTCTGCTTCATACACTGACTCTCGTACCTACTAAGATTATTGAAGATTTTTTTAAACAAATAAATGTATCAAGGGTTAAATTTTTTTTAGGAGTTAAACTAAATTAAGTCATTCAATTTTGGGAAATACATTTTTAGGTGAATTAATTAGAGTAGCAGCTCTCCCCTGAATACCGAACCTTTCCATTCCTGACCAAGTGTAGAGTATAATTTACGATCGCTGTCTGCGTTATGAAATGAAAATCTTCGCTTAATAATTAAACTCTAGCAGTAAGACAAAATTAGCATCAGAAACATATCCAATATAGGGGTCGTCCATAAATGACGTTCCGCGATTTTGTCCGATTTTTAACCCAACCCCCTCCCGTCACACTTCGTGACAAAAAATTAGACCTCCCTCCAATTTAAGGTCACAAAGCTGTGACTTCACCCCCCCCCCTCCTAAAAGCGGTCTTTTCTATTTGGAAATGAGCATGTTTCAAGTCATTTTTTTTGTCATTTAGGTATGTATTTAGTGTATGGTTGCACTCTAATATCGTAACACGCATGAACACATGTAAAACGTTATAAAATAAATAGTAAGAAATCGAATATTTAAGTGGAACTTTGATTTTTTTGTGTTTTGACGTGACGTCCCAATTCTTAAAGCCCTCCCCCCGCCTCGTCAGTCATCGTCACAAAAGTGGGACCACCCCCCCCCACCGCCTCCCTAAGTGCGTGTCGTCCTTTACGGACGGCCCCCATGCATTAAACGAGAATTCAGCTGACTCAGATGGAGAGTTGAGTTGTCAATGTGAGAATTAGAGAATAAGAAAAGTGTACGTATTCAAAATTGTTAGCATAGTAAAATTACGAAACTGCTTTTCCTTTTTCAAGTCCAATAAGCTGTCTTAAATTAACGAAGAATTAACAAATAGCTGATAAGATACATTCTCCTCAACATGCTACATTTACATATTGACTCATACTGCCCCAACACCAGTCATTGGAAGAAGTAATCATTTTCCATCGTGAATTTAAAAGGACATATCTTTAAAATTTGATTTACGTTGTCTCACTTATGGGTTTATTTAATTCCATCATTGATGTACATATTTGTAAGAACTCTTTTAAAAAATTATCCTTTGGTTGTAAATGATGCCTAAAGTTTATTAACCATGTTCTTTTTATTATTAGCTTTGAAGTTTCTGTATATTGTTCACAAATGTCAATTAAATGTAATAATTTTTGTCCTGTTTTATTTATTAATTATTTTTTTATAATACTTAAGTTGCGTACACTCACGTCTGTCAAATGATCTTGTTATTTGTTCGTTCTTAGTATTTTTAGCTTAAGACACGTTTGTATGAATTTAGCGTATAATACAATTTCATTTTTTATGAACGTGGGAATGACGTAAAATAATTAACACTAGATACTACATGTGGCGCAGCATTGTAGCATACGCCGCAGACTTACTCATAGATAGTGCAAAGAAAAGGGCGGGGGAGGGAGAACGAACACAAACTTTAGCACGAACAAATGGAAACAACGCGAGTGAACGTTGGAGGGACCTCCGAAGCATTTTTGGGAAGTATTTCGGACATCGCCACAATTTCTGTCTCGCCACCATACATTCCTGAAGTATTCATGTATTGAGCGTATTATTGAGGAGAATGTTTGATTACGTTTCCGTCACCGAGGAGGAAGGAGAGCACGTCGCCAAAGTTATACCAATGTTGAGAAACAAATAGTATAGCCATGTTGCCAAGTTGGAGAGCAACACCTTCGTCTGTGATCTTTTCCCAGAAATATGCGACCGATAGAAACAGACAGTTACCTGATGAAGGAATAGGTATTTCATTGAAAGAAGCTTTTTTTTCGTGAAATACATGCGAATCAATGTTTATTTTCGCTAAGAAAGGCGGGAAAAACGGGCATAAACATAAACATTTTTAAAATTTAAAAATAAATGTTGCCCGCTAAGTCTTGAACCTAAGACTTGCCGCATGTCAAGGGGATGTAATAACCAATAAACTACGAAATACATATATTCTGTGAATGAACAACGAAACATGAATGCAAAAAGCATTGCTGGTCTCAAGACATGCCCCACCCCTCCACTACCTTCGCTTGCCAACCGTTAACTGTGATTAGCTGACCCCATGCTCGGTAGCACATACTCGTTTAGGTGAAGTATATACACATAGATTTCTAAATTTTTAATGTATATTTTTTCAGCTAAAATGAAGCGACATTATGTCATTACATGCTTTTGTTTAATTAACATTTCAACATTTATTTTGAATGTTTAACGTAGCTTATGGCCGTCCATAAAGTACGTCACGCTCCAGAGGGGGGGAGGGGGTGTAAGAAAGTGTGACAGTTTGTGACAGGGGGGGGGTTCCGGCCGTGTGTGACGTCACGGCGTTTTATATTAAATTTAATTATTTTGTTAATAAAGACAAACATTTTTGTTCGAAAGTGTGACGTACTTTAGGGGTGGGGGGTTCCGAGATTTGTGACAGTTTGTGACAGGGGGAGGGGGAGTTAAAAATTGTCAAAAATAGCGTGACGTACTTTATGGACGGCCCCTTATGTGTAAAGTACTGTCATTTAGTGTGGTTATTACAGTGTTGTCCAACCGAAAATCGTTCACGGCACACTAAACTGGTAAAAAATTTGCGCGGCACACCTCACAAAAAAAACATGAAATCAGTGTTTACTCAAAAGATGTTTCATAATTAATGAGATACTTTAGCGTTTTTTCTTTGGAGCAGATAAGCTAAAAACGCGGCTCAATGCTGGATAAGCAAACTCTTATTTCTCTGTCTATCATCTGCAGTCTTTCACGTTTGACGTATGCGAGCAGTTGCGCCTTTCCGCTGATGTCAGTACTTTCATCGATTTGCATTGCCCAGAGCTTTTGGATGTCGTCGGCTTCCGCAAAATGCTCTTTAAATTGATTGTCCAAATCTGTCGAAATGTCAGCAATCCGAAGTCCCATCTTCTAGTGAGACAGTGGAATCTTATTTATTTTTTCAACAGCGTCGGGTCCCAACTCCATAGTATCACTGCGATTCGTAAAGACGGCAATATGATTGTCTCAGCGTCCAAATGAGATTTCTTTTGTTTGACCAAAAGATTCGCAATTTTATAGCTTGCTAACTGAGCTTTGACAGGAATTGAGGAACATTTCTTCATTATTTTTTATTGTTGCTCTAAGTTGGACCGAATGGATGCGAAATAACTTTTCGGCTTGTCTTTCAATCCTGGATGATTTGAGTTCAGATGCCGCTTCAGTTTACTGGGGTTCATGGACTCGTTGGACAATGCCATGTTACAATTAAGACAAAACGGAAGAGAAGGATCATTTGCACATTGTATGGAACCATACTCAAGATATTCCTCGTGATATTTCCGTTTGGTAATATTCTTCTTGTATTTCGCGGCTCTCTCTCCATTTTGATGCTCGCTGGAATCCTTCTGGCTTCTCTTCAAAAAATTATCCATAGCCGTCTGTAATTAAAAGTTTTTTAAAAAAGTGAACAGCAGGAAAGGGTTTTTATTTACTTACAACAGATATTTATTCCCAATGGAGGAGAGAAATTTTGTAGCTTTCAAGAGATTCTCACAACCAGAACAATACAAACATGAAACGTTTTTATTCAATTCTTGTTCGGTTAAGGATATTTTTTTTCAAAACTTGAAGGTTCGAAAAGCCTAGCAATTTATGGTATTTTTGAAATCTTTCGCGGCACACTAAAATTTTCTCGCGGCACACTAGTTTTTCCGCGGCACACTAGTTTTTCCGCGGCACACTGGTTGGACAACACTGGGTTATTATGATAAGAATGTTTATTTAATTATTACATGTATGTTATTATCGCCACGTAAAGCGTTGTGAGCCCGGCTCCTTGCTGGGATACAGCGCTATAAAAATTACCAATTTATTATAATTATTATTAATAAATTAATCCTTAGGGGCCGTCCATAAATAACGTCACGTGATTTTGGCCGATTTTTACCCCCCCCCTCGTCACGCGTCATCACAAAAAGTTAGACCACCCCTCTAAAATACGTCACAAAACTTTGACAAACTATTTATTTTCTATTTGAAAATAAGTATGTTTCAAATCACTTTTTTGTCATTTAAGTATTTATTATTTATTTAGTGAAGGTGTACATTGTAATATCAAAAACCGCGTGAAGCAATTTTTAAAAACGTTAAACCGGCCTTCAGAAAACAAACTGTGTTAACATCCTTAGATTATATTTTATTTTAATGTTTTAAAAGAAAAAAAACTTATTTAAAAATAAAATTAATTAAATGTATTTTTTTAAAAATCCATCAATTGACTGTCGGGTATTCCGCAAGAAAGAGGTCGGCAAACAGGGATAAATAACCTCATCAGGGGGTCAAAAGGGCATTCTTGGGGGTAATGCAGACTCATTTGGGACATATAACATCCACTACAATCCACTAAATTTATTAATATACGTCATGTGTACTTGTACGCTTGGAATATATGACCATTATTGAACCGGTTCCTTCCAGAAAATATTTTTTTTTAAAATTTGACAACTATGTAGATTTCTTACCTACGTACAATACGATGACACCTAAATCCACCCTACTTTCATTTATATTGACACGAGTGACAATAATCTTAATCCACATGACTTGACTGCATCAAGTATCCTTTATGTGATATTAAAATTAATGCCTTAAAAACTGAGCTAAGAATAAGAGTTGTTTTGTGCTCCTCTCGAATTGCGATGTCAAGAATTTGATGCATTCAATAAAGTTAATGAATACTTGACTAGTTTTAAATGGGCTCATTTATCATTATATCTAGAATGGCAAGTACTTTTCGCCAAAAACCAATCGAACAATTATATCAAACTTAAAACGTTTATAATTCGATCAAATAGATTCCCTCCCCCCTCCCCCCTTTTAAAGAAAAAGGATATTCCGTGTTGTTTTGACTTAAAATATATACACATAATCCTATTCAGGTCATTTTTAGACACTTGTCATGCTTGTTAAACTCACCAGTAGCATTTTCGGGGGAGGGGGGGGGGCTAAAGACGCTCCCCCAAATCCCCGAGTTATGTGAGCAGGACCTAGAGTCTGGGGGTGGGGGGGTAACGCACACATAAACTTGTATATTTTGGGGTAACGGGCAAAAACGTTCGCCGACTCCTGCTGTGAGAGAAATAAACGGAATCACAAATGCTTTGATGTCAACATCATACAAAACAGGGTAACAATTTCATACGTTACTTTCTGGTTCTCAAACTTAAGGATTATAATTAGATTTAATTTTTGTGTCTTGATAGCTTACGCCAAACAGATTCTGATGGCATACCGACCGCCACATTGAGAAGCATTTATATATATTTATTTTTAATAAAAAGAGGTCCTTAAATAAATTGTAAGCGACCAAATATTTCAGTGGAAGTTTTGTTTACAGTTACCCTTTTGATGTGACGTCACCTTTCTTCAACATTCTCCCTCCCCCTCATCACGCATCGTCACAAAAGTGTGACCCCCCTCCCCCGGCCCCTTACGGCGAACGTTATGGGAAGAGGTCTTACGGCAAACGCGAAGATTGATTTTATGGAATGTTTGCGGTTATGCGGGAAAAAGAGATGGTTGTTTTCGGAAAGTGACGATCTACCACAAACCATTGCTAGATGTATGCGTTTTACGACATACTATTGCTGACGAGATGGTGGTAAAGTTTTACGCTAAAATAAGGGTGATTTGATTGAGGTGTAGTTTTAAGACTTAAGACTTACTATTGATGATTTGTGAACTTTTCATTTCGTTAGAGAATACTGGAAATTTAAGTATTCTAAAATTGATAAAGTTAAAAATTACTTACGTATATTTAAAGTTTTAAAATGTGTACATGCACTAATTGTTTCAAAAGTTGTACTTGCAGCCATTGTTTTAAAAGTTCCAAAATAACAATAATTAAGCACTAAGTTAATTTAAAAACGACGCCATATTTTTGTAGTTGGCAATAAAATTCTGCATCACTTCTAATGTCACACAGAAAACCAAAACACACTTGGCCAAACCAGTTTTTATCGATTGAGCGATGTTTAACTAAATAGCCTTTTCCCAAGGCCTTACTAAATATCGTATTGATTTTTAATGGATCCCTGCCATCACCGAGTTAATTAATCGTAACATGGCGAAGAAGCCACTCGTGAAATCGGCTCATCAGATTCACTTGAGCCCCAATCGAGGGGGAAAAAACTTCCTCGGCCATCGCATGCATCCACTTATCGTGTGCTCACCACTCGTGAAACATGACGCACGACTCGCATGCTCACCATTGACTTCAGTGTTGTGTGTGGAGCTAACGGACGGCTCTTCTGAGGTTCCAATATCAGACGTCTCATTAATTTCATCCTAGCTATTAACTTTAGCTAAGAACATCACCTCCCCCTACAAACACCCACACCCACACACACCCACACACACACCCACACACACCCACCCACACAGACACCCACACACCCACACACACACCAACACACACACCCACACACACACACCCACATACATACCCACACACCCACCCACACACATACCCCCCACACACACACACCCACAGTCACACACACACCCACAGTCACACACACACACACAGCCACACGCACACCCACAGCCACACACACACACATACCCACACACACAGCCACACACACACACCCACACATACCCAAACACACACACACACACACACCCACACACACACCCACAAACACACCCATACCCAGCCGACCCTTTTTCAAATTCTCCGTCATGTTATCTCAAATCGTTAAAAGATTTACGAGACTTTTTTTTTACCCGCTAAAATTTCTTCCTTGCTTTGATGGACATCGCCTGGTCACTTTTGTTTTGAACACGTGATGAGAATTTTTTAAAAAGCGTGTGCAGCTTACACGTCTCACAAAACATCATAGGTAGCAGACATGTTACATGTTTAGAATTAGGTAGGCCATTAGTTATTTCGTTTAACTCTACAGTGTGACAGAAAAGCTAATTATAGCTTTTTCATTGGTGTGGTCCATTCTAACGATATCTTATCTTATCTTATCTTACATTATCTATACAGATGCTCCTTCTATGCAGAAGATTATAGCGTCCACAGACCATGACAGATGATCAAGTGATGCAGCGTTCACGGCTTTGTGGGTTCCACGCATTGCCTCAGGGACGCCCTAGGCCAAGGGAACAAATCCTTGCCTTCACATGGATTCGAGCCCGTGACGATCGGTACGCCAGTCGAGCGCGCTGCCACTCGGCCACCGTGTCCCCCATTGTATCCATGTTACATCGACTAAATAGAATGACACCCCCCCCAAACTAAAAGACGAAAAAAAATATTGTTACTAAACGGGGAAATAGAATCAAGTATACAAGAAAATGTTTCAAGCGTGAATGACAATGTGTCAAGCGTGAATGACAATGTGTTAAGCGTGAATGACAATGTGTCAAGCGTGAATGACAATGTGTCAAGCGTGAATGACAATGTGTCAAGCGTGAATGACAATGTGTTAAGCGTGAATGACAATGTGTCAAGCGTGAATGACAATGTGTCAAGCGTGAATGACAATGTGTCAAGCGTGAATGACAATGTGTCAAGCGTGAATGACAATGTGTCAAGCGTGAATGACAATGTGTCAAGCGTGAATGACAATGTGTCAAGCGTGAATGACAATGTGTCAAGCGTGAATGACAATGTGTCAAGCGTGAATGACAATGTGTTAAGCGTGAATGACAATGTGTCAAGCGTGAATGACAATGTGTTAAGCGTGAATGACAATGTGTCAAGCGTGAATGACAATGTGTCAAGCGTGAATGACAATGTGTCAAGCGTGAATGACAATGTGTCAAGCGTGAATGACAATGTGTCAAGCGTGAATGACAATGTGTTAAGCGTGAATGACAATGTGTCAAGCGTGAATGACAATGTGTCAAGCGTGAATGACAATGTGTCAAGCGTGAATGACAATGTGTCAAGCGTGAATGACAATGTGTCAAGCGTGAATGACAATGTGTCAAGCGTGAATGACAATGTGTCAAGCGTGAATGACAATGTGTCAAGCGTGAATGACAATGTGTCAAGCGTGAATGACAATGTGTCAAGCGTGAATGACAATGTGTCAAGCGTGAATGACAATGTGTCAAGCGTGAATGACAATGTGTTAAGCGTGAATGACAATGTGTTAAGCGTGAATGACAATGTGTCAAGCGTGAATGACAATGTGTCAAGCGTGAATGACAATGTGTCAAGCGTGAATGACAATGTGTCTTTTTGTATTAGACATTTTCCTTGTCATCCCCATGTACTTTCATCTGTTGCCTCATGACTTAAAAGTTATATATGCCTAAATGATATCATTTAGAATTTAGATCTTCCATGAGCCAGAAGTGTGACGTTTTATCATGTTCCGGTCTTTGCCATGCTTAAATCAGCAATTATACTCTCGCATGAAACAACTCTCTGATAAAATCATTGTTTGATTTTTTTTATGGGCTCAATAGTTAATATTTTTAATTTCTCACTCCTAAAGACACGAATATATAAAAATATTTTTTACAACAAGAAAACCAAAGATAAAAATAACGCAATTAACATGCTTGGGTTATTTATAGAACATTCCAAGAGAAATCAGTTGGGAATGAGAGTATTTATGTGAACTATTCATATGACGTATTAATCCTTCGAAATGGGTATCCCCCAATAGCACCGTATTATAGCACCACCTGTGCTTCATGACCTTGTACGTTGGGTGATGGTGTGGGAGTATGCTGACAGCTTTATTTAGATTGCCTTTCTGGGGCCTTAAAACCCCTTGGGTTCTATATTTTAAATTCTTGAACTCATTAAAACCATCTGTTTAAAAAATTAAAAAATCATCTCATAAGTTTAACCGTCGATATACAGGCATCATGGAGAACAATCTGCAAATGTTTATGTTTGAAATTAGTTCAACGGCATGTTTCAGAGGTTCTGTCTTTCAAGGTGTGCTCTTTTTTTACATAACTCAACCAGAAATGTTTTGATGCTAACAGCTCTTTGTTTTGTTCACCGCCCAACTTGCAGTGACGACGATGTAAATATAATTTCATAATTATAGAATACATTTTTTTTTAAATTAAAGACTCAATTTTACCCCAGTTACGAAGTTGTCTCTACCTAAATCACACTGTGACCCCCAACCCCCACCCGCTTTCGCTCTTTTCCCTTAACATTAATGCATTGGCATTGAGCAGATAAGCGCTCCTCCAAATAACCCCCCACCTCGCCCCCCGGTTCCAAGCTCCCGGAACCGCTGGCTAGTTTTGTTAATGTGAAACTATATAAGGACACGTGACCTTTTCTTCTTCATCTTGATTATTTTTAGCCTGTCATAAGGTAATCCCACACATAATGTTCCGGTAATCTACGGACTTTTTTTTTAAAGACGGACGGAATCGATACACGGCCTGACTATCCTCTCATGACGATAACAGATTGGGGCCAGCGCTTATCTTTAATGTAAACGGAGAAGTATCGACATAATTTCTACTTTCAGAAAATGGTCCTTAAACTGTTTTTAGTTTTCAAAGCCATCGGTTTAACTTTTTATATTTCCATTATATTTCTATTGATTGATGACACTCACAGCAAATCAGTGACAACGTACTGATATAAAGACGGAAGAACGACGGCTTGGGTTCCAGGCGATTTCAATAGAGCTGTTAAACATCGAATGAAATAGTGATCGATACATTGAACGTCAGACACTGAAACTGATTGTCCGGAAATGTCTTTAAGAAGATTTTTTTTAACGTTTAGTATACATCAAATAATAAACGAGATGATAGAAATTCTACATTCTTTCATTAAAGTCAATATTACAAATTGAGCAGCAAGGTGGTCACATTTTTAATTCTTTTGGTGAAAGAATCATGACAGGAAACAAACATTGCGTTTATTTTTACCCTTTATTTTACAGGCACTACTCCTATACAGAAAGTTATTGCGTCCTACGATCATCCCCGGTTTATGGCTAGACTTGCAGTTTATTATAATGTTTAATGCTGATAGTATGTTGGGTTTCGTGGTTTATTTTGGAAACAATCTATTACACGCCGAAATTCCAGACGGGAATGAGATTGTGTATGTGTTCCTGCATACAGAACAAGAAAAGTGTTTTTTTCTCTTTGTTTGAGTGTTGTCTATAATTATGTATATGTTGCATTTTCAAGTTAAAAATTTAATGCCACTTTACTCTCTGTTCATCTATCCTCTAGTGTTTCAAAATTTAGTGATTTACCTAATAATTTTACTTTTTTGTTCATTGTTAGGGGAGTATTTATGTTGTTGCATGTCCAACTTTACAATATAAAAAAAGTATAATTTTTCTTTTGTTCATTCAGTCTACACTGATTGTGCAGTCAATAAAATCTAATTTAAAAAACGGTAGCTGCCCTTAAAATCGCCTACCCTCTAAAACTGCCTACTACCAAAAAAACTGGTCAACCATAACAGAATGCTAACTACCAAAAATTTCCTACTTCCAAAAACTGCTTGCATCCAAAAACTGCTTACATCCAAAAACTGCTTACATCCAAAAACTGCTTACATCCAAAAACTGCTTACATCCAAAAACTGCTTGCATCCAAAAACTGCTTACATCCAAAAACTGCTTACATCCAAAAACTGCTTACATCCAAAAACTGCTTACATCCAAAAACTGCTTGCATCCAAAAACTGCTTACATCCAAAAACTGCTTACATCCAAAAACTGCTTGCATCCAAAAACTGCTTACATCCAAAAACTGCTTACATCCAAAAACTGCTTACATCCAAAAACTGCTTACATCCAAAAACTGCTTACATCCAAAAACTGCTTACATCCAAAAACTGCTTACAGCCAAAAAACCGACTACCACCAAACATTGCCAACCACCAAAATTACAAACCATCAAAAACTACCACCTAATAAAACCTTCCAACCTTTCATGACCATCCATAATGTTAATACCATATTTATCGTTCTTAAAATAAGTACTTAAACTATAATAACTATCCCACTGAAAGGGTTGTTTAAAGCAACTCAAATCAGCTTCGGTAAACGGCCATGAATCATTTAAAACTGACTTTGATCTTTCAGACACTAAAAAGGTAATTCTTTATTGACCTTATCCATTTCCTTAGATGACCACTTACATTTCTTAAGACAACAGTATTTATTTCTCAAGAATGTTAACAAAATTTCGTCAACCCCACTCCATAGAATAAGTTTAGAATTGTTTTCTTTTGTCCAAATCAATCACCATCTTTCCAGAGAAATGTTATTTAATGAAATCATTTCTCAAGATTGTAATATAACATTAGTTATAACAATATCCTTTCTCAAGAGTGTAATATAACATTAGTTGTAACAATATCCTTTCTCAGGATTGTAATATAACATTAGTTATAATAATATCCTTTCTTAGGATTGTATTATAACATTAGTTGTAATAATATTTGGTTTTTTTTTGTTTGTGTGTGCATATTATTTCATTATTACATTGTTAAGATGGCTACGATGGTTATCTGTTTTGTTCAGATCATAATATCATATCATAATGACATATCATAATATCATATAATAATATCATATCATAATATCATATCATAATATCATATCATAATATCACATCATAATATCATATCATAATATCACATCATAATATCACATCATAATATCACATCATAATATCACATCATAATATCACATCATAATATCACATCATAATATCACATCATAATATCACATCATAATATCATATCATAATATCACATCATAATATCACATCATAATATCACATCATAATATCATATCATAATATCACATCATAATATCACATCATAATATCACATCATAATATCACATCATAATATCATATCATAATATCACATCATAATATCATATCATAATATCACATCATAATATCATATCATAATATCACATCATAATATCACATCATAATATCACATCATAATATCATATCATAATATCACATCATAATATCATATCATAATATCACATCATAATATCATATCATAATATCACATCATAATATCACATCATAATATCATATCATAATATCACATCATAATATCACATCATAATATCATATCATAATATCACATGATAATATCATATCATAATATCACATCATAATATCATAAATAATCATATCATAATATCACATCATAATATCATATCATAATATCACATCATAATATCATATCATTTCCAATGTTGAGAAGACGTGCACGATCATATCATTTCTAGAAATGAAAATCAACCCCCACCCCCCAAAAACAACTTACAGAGACGATGACTCCTAACCACCAACCCCACCCCCATCCTCATTCAGTTAGATGCCCAACACACTGACCACGCCTAGCCCGTTAATAATGGTCAGATGACCCCATTTTTTTGGTTGCACTGATGACCAGGCCCAGTGCCCCAGGGACGTCATGTAATCAACGCCCAGAATTGACAGCCACTGGACGTTGGTCAGACGGGAACATGTGGTGGACAGCGGATAAATATAAGGGGTCAATATCGTGAACGGTTGTCGGACGGCCTGGGATAACGGGTGGTGATGATGATGAAACCCTCCACACACACCCACACACACCAACACACATCCACACACATACACACACACACACCAACCAGACCAGAAGTTGAGGAATAAATTGTTTGGTGACCTAAGTGTGGCCCAGTACATCTTTTCAATACAGAAACATGTCACGGTGTCTATATTACAGTGTCTATGTCACGCTGTCTATGTCACGCTGTCTACGTCACGCTGTCTATGTCACGCTGTCTATGTCACGCTGTCTATGTCACAGTTTATATGTCACAGTGTATATGTCACAGTGTATATGTCACAGTGTCTATGTCATAGTGTCTATGTCACAGTGTCTATGTCACAGTGTCTATATCACAGCGTCTATGTCACGGTGTCTATGTCACAATGTTTATGTCACAGTGTCAATGTCACAATGTTTATGTCACAGTGTCTATGTCACAATTTTATGTCTTATTGTCTATGTCACAGTGTCTATGTCACAGTGTCTATTTCACAATGTCTATGTCACTACGTTTATGTCACAGTGTCTATGTCACAGTGTCTATGTAACGGTGTCTATGTCACGGTGTCTTTGCCACAGTGTCTATGTCACAGTTTCTATGTCACAGTGTCTATGTCACAGTGTCTAGGTCACAGTGTCTAGGTCACAGTGTCTATGTCATGGTGTATATGTCACCGTGTCTATGTCTTGTCTATGTCACGGTGTCTATGCCACGGTGTCTATATCACAGTGTCTATGTCACGGTGTCTATGTCACGGTGTCTATGTCACAGTGTCTATGTCACGGTATCTATGCCACGGTGTCTATATTACAGTGTCTATGTCACAGTGTCTATGTCACGGTATCTATGCCACGGTGTCTATATTACAGTGTCTATGTCACAGTGTCTATGCCACAGTGTCTATGTCACAGACTGCACACACAAAAATCATTGAATTGTGCTCGGCTACCCAAGTTTGTTTTCGGAAAGTTCAAAACATGATCATACAACAATCACTGTGAT
The DNA here is from genome assembly GCA_944989445.1 of Ampullaceana balthica. Lineage (NCBI taxonomy): Eukaryota > Metazoa > Mollusca > Gastropoda > Lymnaeidae > Ampullaceana > Ampullaceana balthica. Next base: position 147,281 of record CALYLW010000717.1, read on the forward strand.
GGCTCCAATCATCATTCGTTTTAAAATATTTTATGATTGCTTTAAAGTACATTTTATATTTGTAGAGAGCATGTTTTTAAATGTATTAAAATTAAGAAACTATCTGTTGCCTACAACGTTTCCTTTTAGCTGCGCTGCCGCGCAGTAATCTGACCACGCAGAAGCTTAGAGTTGCCGCGCCGCAAATCTTGTTAAGTATAATACAATATCTGTTTTTGTGGGGTCTAAAATTGGGTACTAAAAAATGAATGCTGTGCAAATTTTCACACCAGTTTTTTTTATTTTGCACACCGACCAACGGAATCAGAGGGAACATTAGTTGACTAACAATCACAGAGCTCAGGGACGGATTCGCTTGGTCATTGTCGTCTGCCCTTGTAGAGTGGGAAAAAAACAAATTTGGGGCTGCACATAAAAACATTCACTTTTTAGTGTGGGCGTGTGATCTATCTATCACGCTTATCATCAGCCATCTTGGGAGTGTAATTGCAAGCCCAGAGGTTATGAATATGAAGCCAAACTAAATTTTAAAAAGTTACACAGAATTATAAGTGAGATAACAAGTGGAGTGCGTAAAAACTGGTCAAAATATGAAGACTTTAGCTTGAATTATAAATATTTGTTCTAGCTATATATATTTGTATGTTTAATTCCGTGCGCCAAGTTATAAGGTCAAGTTATAAGGTCACACAGGAACCTAAAGGTTGATGCAAATTATTAAGTTCAATTTTAGCTCACATATTTAATCAATGTTAATACTCTTGCCATTAAAATACCTAGGTCTATTGTAATTTTTCAAAATTGATTTTTTTATATATAAATTTTCATGTCATACACATAAAAGTCAAAAGTATGTGTCCAGTTCATGTTCATCTTCATATCAACCTTTCCTCGCAGCGTGCCCTTGGTGTTTGTATTGTGTTTTTGTTGTGTTTTTTTCTTTTTGCAAATGCTTGCCAGCATTCTTAAATGTTAAAAAAAACTCGCCCTTTTAAAATATACATTTCTTTGCAATTTTTTGTATGGTTGTCAAGTATTAACGGAACTTAATTCCATTGGCATTACTTTACATTATTTAATTTGTCTTTTTGGGAACGAAATGATTCAGACATTGTGGTACAGATAATCAACATACATAATTTGCAATGTATGTTCCGTCCGTCCGTGACGCTACTAATTTTAAAAAGCAGCGCACCAAATTACTGCACCAAAAGTAACTGTTTTCGAACGTTCCGCATAAAATTGTTCAATATGAAAATCCTATATAATAAAAGGCTATGTTCCGTGCGGTCGTTGACAGCGATTGGTCCCTCAAACACATATGAATCCAACAGCCAATCATATTTAACACGTTTACGCGGACGTTCGAAAACTGTTATTTTTGGTGCAGTAAGTTGGTGGGCTGCTTTCTACAATTAGTGCAGTAATTGGTGCAGTATTTCTTCCAAGACTTTATTTTGAGTTATGCGCGTTGGGATTTATAGTCAGAAGCTCTGTCTTTACGAGTTATTTATCTTAACTATAATGAATAGTGTTTTTGACGTGATGCACATGTATGCCGGTCGAGACGGCTGTTGGAGGAGAGTTACAACATGCCACCGAACGGCGGTGGAACGTCCATGGACGGGCTTTGTTTCTCGTAAATGAATAAGATAAAATTAAATATAATAAATGAAAGTTTTGTATTACACTATTTTTAATCCTGATGTTTATTTATTTTTTCAAAATAAATAGATTTCAGTTGAAATGTATTTATTTGAAAACTTCCGTCATTTTTGACGGGTAATACACTATTTTTTTCATGAACACCTATATGGGCTTTCCTTTACTTCCTCTTTAAATAATAAAATTATAACTCGTCCTATTTTTTAAAAATAAATAACTTGATACATTAAATTGACATCTTTAAGGAAATGCGCTATGCTGTGGGGGAAAATACGGACATGTCATCTGGTAGATTAGATGAAAACTAAATAATGTTACAGAAAAGTAAATTGGTTGAGAGGGTTGTGTTTATGTGTCACAAATGCACAACTACTTTGATAACCTTTGGACAGAGTCCTAGTTTTTAGCGAGACTATCGCTCAAACTTAGCAGGAGGTATCAGCTAAATAACATGGTTTGAGTAGCCGGTTAAAATAGCCATCGTACCATTTGTTTTCTGTCTAAGGTCAAACTGTCTTAATGTTATTTAAAATAATACTCGGGGCACTGAAAATATGTCAGTGAAAACCAAGACAGAAAGAGAGAAAGTGAGACGGATGGGAACAGAAAGAGGGAGAAAAAAGAGAGAGAAAAATGGAGAAAGAGAGAGCGTTTTTTTGTTGTTGAGTGTTTAGCTTCGTGAGATACTGTCTTTCATTGATTGTCATTCTTAAAAGCCAAAAAGATTGGCATCTGGCTCGGAAGTCCTGGCATCATTAGCGAGGCGAGGTCGATTGGGTTTAAAGTGAGGGACAGCGGACGGGAGGTCAGTTTAAAACAAAAGTGTCCTTGGTTTAATTAGTGGGAGAGTAAGATCGCCTCACGCCTGGACGTAACGCGGCTGGCTCGGAGACTTCAAGAATTCAGGGCGGGGATTGTGAGGCGTCTTACTAATGGTTTAGTATTTGTACAAAAAAATATTTTAGAAAATAAAATTGAAGTTGTTGATTATTTGAATTTTTAAATGTCACCTAATTTTATTTTTGTTATATGTTCAGGCTGACAACAACAAAAAAAACAACAAAAAACATGGTGACAATTTTGGCTGCTAATTTATTAGGTATTATTCTAAGGAACAAAGTTGAATTCATATTAGAAACACACGGCCCTTTTTTTCTGCAGTGTTTTGTCATTTTGTCACTGTAGCGCTGTACCGCGTTTACCGTAAGTAAGAGTTCAGGGGCCGCCTTGCCAAAGGGCCAATGGATCGGAATGGTGATGATGTCATAGCAAGATGGCATGTCGGTTTTTACTGTGGAGCCAAGTCTACGTCCGCGTCATTTTTTAAAATTTGTTATAGTTAAGCGTGACGGCGAGGTTATTTTTTGTGTAACCAAGGTCAATTATCATGACATCAAAGGCCATTTATCGTAATTTTTACTTTTCAAAAAATAAAAAAAACGGAGGTGGGGAATCCCAAACAGCGTACAGACAAACTGTCGATTTTTGTGACACGTCCTGCGGGCTTGATCGGATCACTTTAAGTTTAAGAACACTCTTGCAAGGGGCTAACCAAACATACTTTATTTTTAAAAAAGATGTCGACAGCATGTCGTTTTCTGTGAGTAAACAGGAATACTGCTTCAATGTTCGGAAAAAGATTGCTTACATTGCACTTAAAAGTATATTTTTAAGATAATTGTTTTTTTTTAAATTTATTTATTTCTTTATTTTATTTTTATAATTTTTTTTTAATGTAATAAATGTTGTGAATTACTTTAAAAATTTGAGAGCCGTTTTGCGTGTTTGTTTTTTAAACATGTTAACCTAGGTCATCTCATTCTATAGCTGTGTTGGTGGGGATATTTTCAGGTTGAGGTTCGCATCAGAAATGTCGAAAGGCAACATCAGTGGGCAATAAAAAAATGTCTGTCTATATGCCGCTTTAGAGGGCCATGCAATGTCAAAAGGGCGCACCTTTTTCATCCGCAAACAAACCCCACACAACTCTAACCCCACACAACTCTAACCCCACACAACTCTATCCCCATACAAGTCTAACCCCACACAAGTCTAACCCCACACAAGTCTAACCCCACACAAGTCTAACCCCACACAACTCTAACCCCACACAAGTCTAACCCCACATAAGTCTAACCCCACACAACTCTAACCCCACGCAAGTGTAACCCCACACAAGTCTAACCCCACACAACTCTAACCCCACACAACTCTAACCCCACACAAGTCTAACCCCACACAACTCTAGCCCCATACAACTCTAACCCCACCAACTCCAGCCCCACCAACTCCAACCCCACACAACTCCACGCCTCTGTTAATTTAGTGTGTTTGATTTTAACCAAACAAGTGAACATTTAGCCGTATTGCTTTTAATTAAAATCTGTGCAATATGTTTAGTCTCGCTGACGTCACCAATTTTTATTTAAAAAAAAATTTTGGGGTGGAAGGTTAGCTAAAATTTCAGCTTGAAGTATTTTAAATGAGTCATGTGGCGATTATTTCAATTTCAGAAACTAAAAGATTTTATCATTTAAAAAAAAATTATTTCATTATTTGCTGTCCATGAAATATCAACGAATTTTGTTTTTAGTTTAAAATTGTGTCATTTATTTAAGTAAATGAGAGGCAGTTATCTATTTTTGACCTTAATGTAATAACGACAAGAGTAACACCATTAGTTAAATCATTAAACCTAGAAAAACTAGAAAAGGGGAGAACAAAGAACAAAAAAGTTATACGTAAAGCAATAAATTCTAACTTGAAAATACAACCCAAAGAAAAGCTAATACAACCTTAAAATAGACAATGGGATTAAAACACTTTGCTTATTCCGTGTGCAAGAACAAACGAGAAACAAAAATTCTGGTTATACCCATCTGGAATTCGGACGTGGATTGGGTTGCCTGAGGAAACCAGGAAAACAAACACTCTTTCAACATTTAAAACTCTAATAAAAATGCAAGACTAGATATAAACCAAGGATAAGCGTAAGACGCAATAATCTTCTCTTTAGAAGGAGCGACTGTAATGAAAAGAGAACAAACGTACCAATGCTCCTTTCTAATTAACACAATAATTTCTCTTCTAAAATAAAAACACTTATCATTGTTTTATTTAAGTTTAAATTTCACAACGCCAAAACAAACAAATGGTCACGGAGGTCTCACCAACACATGAACTCGTCTTCTTTCAATTCACAGTTAAACGAACAGAACTCCGTGCCAACCAATGAGACATTCATGTTTTATGGACGGGCGACCCCTTTGTTTTCATTTCCATGTTCGTTCTGGAAACATGGGGTCAACTGTTAGGGGCCGCACTTTTAATGAATAACGGCCCTTGACTGGCCGTGTCTGGACCGGCCAACCGGCACGTCGTCTGATTGAAATCTTAACCCCGAGTGTTGACAGATGGGGGGATAGCGATGCCTGGCCCCGGTCATTGTGTTAGAGATGGAGTCTAGGAGCGGTCGGTTGTGAAGTGTGGATAAGTGGTGGATAGGGGGTGTGGATAAGTGGTGGATAGTCGGAATTGGATAAGTGGTGGATAGTGGGGTGTGGATAAGTGGTGGATAGGGGGGTGTGGATAAGTGGTGGATAGGGGGTGTGGATAAGTGGTGGATAGTGGGGTGTGGATAAGTGGTGGATAGGGGGTGTTGATAAGTGGTGGATAGGGGGTGTGGATAAGTGGCGGATAGTGGGGTGTGGATAAGTGGTGGATAGTGGGGTGTGGATAAGTGGTGGATAGTCGGGTGTGGATAAGTGGTGGATAGTGGGGTGTGGATAAGTGGTGGATAGTGGGGTGTGGATAAGTGGTGGATAGTCGGGTGTTGATAAGTGGTGGATAGGGGGTGTGGATAAGTGGTGGATAGTGGGGTGTGGATAAGTGGTGGATAGTGGGGTGTGGATAAGTGGTGGATAGTCGGGTGTGGATAAGTGGTGGGTAGTGGGGTGTGGATAAGTGGTGGATAGGGGGTGTGGATAAGTGGTGGATAGTCGGGTGTGGATAAGTGGTGGATAAGGGGTGTGGATAAGTGGTGGATAATGGGGTGTGGATAAGTGGTGGATAGTGGGGTGTGGATAAGTGGTGGATAGTCGGGTGTGGATAAGTGGTGGATAGGGGGTGTGGATAAGTGGTGGATATTTGGGTGTGGATAAGTGGTGGATAGGGGGTGTGGATAAGTGGTGGATAGTGGGGTGTGGATAAGTGGTGGATAGTGGGGTGTGGATAAGTGGTAGATAGGGGGTGTGGATAAGTGGTGGATAGTCGGGTGTGGATAAGTGGTGGATAGTGGGGTGATGATAAGTGGTGGATAGTGGGGTGTGGATAAGTGGTGGATAGTGGGGTGTGGATAAGGGGTGGATAGCGGGGTGTGGATAATTGGTGCTGCTCCTGGTGTGGATAATTGGTACTGCTCCTGGTGTGGATAATTGGTACTGCTCCTGGTGTGGATAATTGGTGCTGCTCCTGGTGTGGATAATTGGTGCTGCTCCTGGTGTGGATAATTGGTGCTGCTCCTGGTGTGGATAATTGGTGCTGCTCCTGGTGTGGATAATTGGTACTGCTCCTGGTGTGGATAATTGGTACTGCTCCTGGTGTGGATAATTGGTACTGCTCCTGGTGTGGATAATTGGTACTGCTCCTGGTGTGGATAATTGGTACTGCTCCTGGTGTGGATAATTGGTACTGCTCCTGGTGTGGATAATTGGTACTGCTCCTGGTGTGGATAATTGGTACTGCTCCTGGTGTGGATAATTGGTACTGCTCCTGGTGTGGATAATTGGTACTGCTCCTGGTGTGGATAATTGGTACTGCTCCTGGTGTGGATAATTGGTACTGCTCCTGGTGTGGATAATTGGTACTGCTCCTGGTGTGGATAATTGGTACTGCTCCTGGTGTGGATAATTGGTACTGCTCCTGGTGTGGATAATTGGTACTGCTCCTGGTGTGGATAATTGGTACTGCTCCTGGTGTGGATAATTGGTACTGCTCCTGGTGTGGATAATTGGTACTGCTCCTGGTGTGGATAATTGGTACTGCTCCTGGTGTGGATAATTGGTACTGCTCCTGGTGTGGATAATTGGTACTGCTCCTGGTGTGGATAATTGGTACTGCTCCTGGTGTGGATAATTGGTACTGCTCCTGGTGTGGATAATTGGTACTGCTCCTGGTGTGGATAAGTCAATGTTCGTTGGATGAGGATGAATGGTACCTCTTTGGGTGCTCCTACTTACTAAACACCGTAATAACTCTTGCATCCGTCAAGGGTGGCTAGTGGCTACATGGTGCAGCACTACATATACCATCAGTTGACTGCTCCTGTTCCTACTCACACGACACTGCATTAGCTATACATACCATCAGTTGACTGCTCCGGCTCACACGAATCTGTATTAGTACCTTCAGTTGATTGCTCCTGCTCACATGAAACTGCATTAGCTATACCATCAGTTGACTGCTGGTTCTCACATGACACTGCATTAACTATACCATCAGTTGACTGCTCCGGCTCACATGGCACTGTATTAGCTGTACCATCAGTTGACTGCTCCGGCTCACATGGCACTGCATTAGCTATACCATCAGTTGACTGCTCCGGCTCACATGGCACTGTATTAGCTGTACCATCAGTTGACTGCTCCGGCTCAAACAACACTGTATTAGTTATACCATCAGTTGACTGCTCCGGCTCACACGACACTGTATTAGCTATACCATCAGTTGACTGCTCCGGCTCACACGACACTGTATTAGCTATACCATCAGTTGACTGCTCCGGCTCACACGACACTGTATTAGTTATACCATCAGTTGACTGCTCCGGCTCACACGACACTGTATTAGCTATACCATCAGTTGACTGCTCCGGCTCACACGACACTGTATTAGTTATACCATCAGTTGACTGCTCCGGCTCACACGACACTGTATTAGTTATACCATCAGTTGACTGCTCCGGCTCACACGACACTGTATTAGCTATACCATCAGTTGACTGCTCCGGCTCACACGACACTGTATTAGTTATACCATCAGTTGACTGCTGGTGCTCACATGACACTGCATTAGCTATACCATCAGTTGATTGCTGGTGCTCACATGGCACTGTATTAGCTATACCAACAGTTTACTGTTCCGGCTCACACAACACTTTATTAGCTATACCACAAGTTGACTGCTCCGGCTCAAACGACACTGTATTGGCTATACCATCAGTTGACTGCTCCTGAGTTTTAGTCTGGTCGCCATCTGTGGTACATGTTAATTTTCTCTTCTCAACAAATGTGACCGTAGTGGTAAGAAAACTACAGTATTAGTATTGTGAAAATTTTACAACACGCTATTGCGCTAAGTTTATAACAAATAGATTGTTATCAGGGTATTTCGATCATTGCCTTTTTAAATCCCTTATATTAACTCCGCGGCCGTCTCTCTCTCTCTCTCTCTCTCTCTGTCTTGGGCTCGGCGGGCGGGCGGGCGGGCGGGCGGAAAAACAGAAGTCAAAAATGACCCACTTCCCATGATCCGATCGAACTGAAATTTGGAACACGGACCCGTCTAACCTAACAATGCATTGTATCAAAATTTCAGATCGATCGAACGTACCGTAATTAAATTAGAGCATTTTTAGTTTATCCTTATATGAGGTATGTAATTCAAAATTCACTGTTTGTTATTGTTTTTTTTTCTGCCCAGTTCCACGTGAGTTTGAGTTGACGCCGACCGTCGTGTTGACGCCGACCGTCGTGCCGACACCCGCTCGCATCCCACCCCCATTTATTAAAGACAAGGGACATCACTCGGTGTCAGTCTGTAAATGTTTGAAAATAATCACTACTGTTAGTTATGTCTCATATATAAGGGATTTATAGTCAAAAACTTTGTTTTTACGGGTTTGTTTTATTAAATCCCTTATATTAACTTCGCGGCCGTCTCTCTCTCTCTCTCTCTCTCTGTCTGTCTGTCTTGGGCTCGGCGGGCGGAAAAACAGAAGTCAAAAATGAACCACTTCCCATGATCCGATCGAACTGAAATTTGGCACACGGACCCGTCTGACCTAACAATGCATCGTATCAAAATTTCAGATCGATCGAACCTACCGTAATTAAATTAATGCATTTTTAGTTTATCCTTATATGAGGTATGTAATTTAAATTCACATTTGTTATTGTTTTTTTGCCACGTGAAATTTTGAGCTGACGCATTGAGGCGACCCAACGAAGCGACGGGCGCTTTTGTTTACATTTTACGTGTCACTCTGAGCTCGGTCAAGCGAATCGGTGACCAGACTTTTCCCCTCTCCCCTACCCACCCCTCCCCCACCCCTCCCCCACCCACCCCTCCCCCCACTAGGGTTATGATGCAAAGTTGAGTTAAGACAGATTCAGTCTGTAAATGTTTGAAAATAATCAATACTGTTAGTTATGTCTCATATATAAGGGATTTATAGTCAAAAACTTTGTTTTTACGGTTTTGTTTTATTTTTCCACTACCTTCTAGCCAATACCGACTTCGGCACCAAGAGAACACTTAAAATCAACGGTGCCCTGGTCGAAAATAGCTTTTCTGTTACACAAATATTTAGTTATTCGTGGAGAAAGCAATCTCTCATCGCGTTCTATAAAATTGTCACAATTCTCCTATCTCCTTATTTACTTTCTTGTGGGGGTGGGAGGGGGTAATGGCGAGTAAAAATAAGATGAAGTCCCTCAATGTGACTGACGGACTATAATATAGCTAGGGATATTTTAGGAGAAACACGATAGATCGGAAGGGAAATGACGTATTTTAAAATTACTAACAACTGATCAATAATTATAGAAGAAAAAGTTATGTACACAAAAACGTAGATTTACTTTATAGGTCACAGCAACTAAATGAAGATACAGAGTTTATTGCCCCTGTAAATCTTTGGCGCGAAGTAAGCAGTAAATTGAAAGCAGTAAAATGGGAGACGTTTATTATTGCAATACATCAAACTTCGGCCCGCGGGCCGGATCGGGACAGTGACGCCATTTCATCCGGCGCTCCGTCTGTACTTGAAAGATGAATGTGCTGGACGGAAATCATTGAACAAGTGTTGAGAAATTCTGACTGCTTTGTGTCTAAAATTCACTATTTTCAATTATCTTATTTAGATTTTCTTTTATAGTGTTTGCTTACGGCGCACAACTCCTAGTTTTTCCACTGTTGGTGGGGAAGGCTACACGTTAAGTTCACCGAGACAAAAAAAACAACAAAAAAACACAAGATTTTTGTTTCTCAAGGCCCTAGCTGCAGCTAGCTGTTGTCTACACAGGTTTTGAATCTCCAGAAATATTTTCTTCTTGTTGCCTGCCTGTCGTCTAGTTTAAATTTAAGTATCAAGGATTTCTTTGTTTGACTGTGCTTCATGCGTGATTAGGGGCAAAAAGTAGCGAAACAGGACAAAACTTTGTCTGGAGTGAGGGAGGGTCTGGTATAGCAGATCAAGACTCGATTGTAAAGCTACACATTCAGACCGCTATGATTTTTAGATTTATACATCGCATTTTACATCAGCAAGACCTCTGTCGGAAAGACGTTGACAATTTCTTGTGTACTGGAAAAAATCGTTTCTGCTGTGAAATTCACTCGGTGACATGCACAAAATCATCGTAGTTTCAAGGTGTTCATTAAAGAAATTCATTTTGAAATCTTGGGCGTGTTTCAACAAAGAGCGTTGAGACGGCTGAGCGGCGCTACAGTCCCGTTTCGTTTTTACAAGCTCCCAAAAGAACATATGTTTTCGCTATTAATACGATAGACAATATCCACATGTAATATCCAATGATCCCTTTAAAGCCGCGTGGCTGCGTGACCACGCAGACACGTGACCGACGCCGCGAAGCAGTTAAGAAATTTGCAACTTTGAGGGATCGTTAGAGTCATATCCTTCTTGGCTGTCATTTGTGGTCAAAATCACATCCAACGGGAATGGCGTAAACTTAACACTTCAGGGAAAGGAAATCCTCGCGTGCCATCTCTACAGAATCATCAAAGGGTTGCAGAGAAATTTATTTGAAGCACAACTAGAAGCAAAAAAAAACTTCTATCAAATTCATTGTTTCAAAAAGTTTTGTTCAACAATCGCAGAAAGTGTCAACATCGAATTTCCCAACAAAACAAAAATATATTTTTGACTTAAGGAATAATTTTTTGGATGGGTTTTTTAAAACATTGATAAAGTTAAAAGTGAAATTCTTCTTTTCCAGAAACTGTTTTGATTGTAACCTCGATGGTGTACTAGTTGTACTACAGCTGGATCTCAGTGATTTGCAGCTGAATGACTAGTTGCAATAGTAGAACAGGGGTCCCCAAACTACGGCCCCTGGGCCAGATGCGGCCCACGAGGCCCTCTCATCCGGTCCCTGGAGACCTTTTAATCTTAAAAAACATACTATTTTTCCTTGTATTTTACCACAAAACTGTTTGTAGTCGGCCCCCAAACTGCTGTTTGACAGTTAATGCGGCCCACCGGCAGAAAAGTTTGGAGACCCCTGCAATAGAAGCATAGAGTTGGGTTACCGCTGCTCTTCTGAAGTCGAGTTTTAGAATCTGAAGAATTTCGCCGCTGGCATTGCATGGGTGTTTGGAACTTATGTCTGTGTGAAAGCTTTTCAAAAATGGAAGTACGTGACGTCAACACATTTTAACGCGCTTTACTGGTGAACATTTAAAACCAACTCTCTTGATAGTTTGTAACAATTCCAAACCAAATTTGACGATACATGTATATTGAAAGCTAAATGCCTGTTTCACATTCGTCTTTTGCTTTTTATGGTGTCAGATTCGGATAGGTGTATACTTCCCCCCCCCTATAATGAGGTAATTTACCCCTGTTCGCTGACCCTTGCAATATGGGATGACCACTCTGAAAAACAAGGGGGGGGGGTAGTTGATCTACTTGGTCGAGAAAAACAGGTACTGTTGCTTGGTAACTACTCGTCATCCTTGTCGTGCTACTCAGTAAAGAAATATAACTATGCCTGACAAGAGGAGTAAATGCTCCCCCGTGAAATTGTGCCATAGCAAGCTGAACGCGTTTCAAGTGAGTCAAAGTACAAGGGGAAAACAGGATGTGTAAAAAATGTGGGCGGCGGGGGTTGGGGGACATGTATCAGATACTGTTGCTGAACGCCGGAGCATCAGACCTGAGATAATAGAAACGACAGGACCTCCAACCACAGTCCATTCAACTGACCTGGCCATTACGACAGGAAACGGGTGGCCAGTGGACCGTGAAATTGGGTCGAAGGGAATCGTCCCATTCATTGTGTCAGATGTTTGTTTTGTTTGTTGCGGGGTTTTCTTTTTCGTCTCACAGTCAGGTGCGGAAACAATAAAAGCTTTTTTTTCTATTTCTAAAGCTAGATATCGGGATCGGTAAATGGAAAGGGTTTGTCATCACAGGTTCTCAGTCAAAGACGAAAGGGGTCAGAGGGTTGAGATTTTTATTATATTTTAAGAATTAAAAGGCAAAAAGGGTCATTGAACTAAATTATGGCTGAGAACCCTTCCTTTCTCTAGTGGAATGCCTAGGCTACCATAGGGGATGGGTTCTTCAATAAAATTGTAGACAATATATGAGGAGACAGTGTCTCATACGACAACATTCCACCATCGTTGTGTTTTTCATCGTGTAATCAGAAACGTGTATTTCGCCCTGGGCTTGCCCCGGTATCAGATAAAGTATTCCCACTGATTTCAGTAATAACAGATGAAGCTTTGGATCATTGTAAATTATCGATGATCTCGGTATTTGGAAATAGGTGATGGCGATTACGATACTTAGCATGGCCATCTTTATGAATATGTTTAACTAGTTAAGTGGGGGGAGGGGGGTGAAATGCCGTGATTAATTCTTCAAGGTGTCAGATCCTCAACATTTTCCGTGTCATGTCCATGGGGTCAGCGAGATTGACATTTGAGCAGACCACAACAACTATGATGGTATTGATTGCGACTGTAGATTTCAATTTCACTTGATTGCGAGCGATATGGTCTATGATATGATATGATCAAGCCTTGATTGATTTGACGTCATTTTTTTAAAGGGAGAGATTAGTGCGAATCTCAAATGATAAGTGATGAAGATGTGAAACTGTGTAAGTGTACAGATATTTATGTGCATATAACACATAAATTATGGAGAGCCAACTCATAAAAACTGTTACAAGGTTTCAATAGACCTTGATTTAATGTAGAAAATCTATTTAAAGAACATATGTCTTATTATCTCCTTGGCCATCTGTCAACACACCTTTATGAATTTTACGCAAATCTGATTAAGCGTCATGGGATGGGCACCCAAAAGTTTTACAAATTCAATCTACTAAAAGTTGACCGTTTCTTCTGTGTTTCGGGTGAAAACATTTTTTTTAGACGAAAACCTTGTCTGAAAATAGTAATGTTAAGTTATAAAGTGTCCCGGTTCTCAGAAATTACTCATCTCACTCATGTCATACCTTTAAACAGAATCAAAGGAAGACAAACATGTTAGGTCCTTCAGCGTGACCTCTTTAGGTCTGTCACAGCAGAACCCGTTTTAGTGGTGTCACCTTCAATCACAAGTTATTAGAGTGGAACGTGGAGAGAATCAGATGGAGAAGAAGATACGCCTATGATATCTACACGTATACCTAATAGTCAGAGAGATTTTATTATTGAGGAACAGAGAGAAGGGGCGGAGAATGGTGTTCCCAGAAGACCACCAGCTGTAGCTGTTTCTGATTCATCTTGCGATGACATTACCGCCAGCTGCAGCCGTTAAGAAAACCACCAGCTGTAGCCGTTACTCATTCATCTTGTGACGACGTTACCGCCAGCTGCAGCCGTTACTCTTTCATCTTGTGATAACAATACTATCGGCTGTAGCTGTTACTCATTCATCTTGTGAAAAATTTGACCGATCCAGTGGACCACGTCATTATTGAGAGGTGACATTTAGAGGTGAGGAAGGACAAAAATGACATTTCCCGTGTTTATGGTATACAAATCTACGAAGGACAAAAATGACATTTCCCGTGTTTATGGTATACAAATCTACGAAGGACAAAAATGACATTTCCCGTGTTTATGGTATACAAATCTACGAAGGACAAAAATGACATTTCCCGTGTTTATGGTATACAAAACTACGAAGGACAAAAATGAAATTTCCCGTGTTTATGGTATACAAATCTACGAAGGACAAAAATGACATTTCCCGTGTTTATGGTATACAAATCTACGAAGGAAAAAAATGACATTTCCCATGTTTATGGTATACAAATCTACGAAGGACAAAAATGACATTTCCCGTGTTTATGGTATACAAATCTAAGAAGGACAAAAATGACATTTCCCGTGTTTATGGTATACAAATCTACGAAGGACAAAAATGACATTTCCCGTGTATATGGTATACAAATCTATGAAGGAAAAAAATGACATTTCCCGTGTTTATGGTATACAAATCTACGAAGGACAAAAATGACATTTCCCGTGTTTATGGTATACAAATCTACGAAGGACAAAAATGACATTTCCCGTGTTTATGGTATACAAATCTACGAAGGACAAAAATGACATTTCCCGTGTTTATGGTATACAAATCTACGAAGGACAAAAATGACATTTCCCGTGTTTATGGTATACAAATCTACGAAGGACAAAAATGACATTTCCCGTGTTTATGGTATACAAATCTACGAAGGACAAAAATGACATTTCCCGTGTTTATGGTATACAAATCTACGAAGGACAAAAATGACATTTCCCGTGTTTATGGTATACAAATCTACGAAGGACAAAAATGACATTTCCCGTGTTTATGGTATACAAATCTACGAAGGACAAAAATGACATTTCCCGTGTTTATGGTATACAAATCTACGAAGGACAAAAATGACATTTCCCGTGTTTATGGTATACAAATCTACGAAGGACAAAAATGACATTTTATTTCCCGTGTTTATGGTATACAAATCTACGAAGGACAAAAATGACATTTCCCGTGTTTATGGTATACAAATCTACGAAGGACAACGATTGTTTATTTAGACAAGAAGTGGGAAGCAGTCGCGTGCATGCCATCAATTAAAGAGCCAGTGTCTTTGAAGGAGTTTTATCCTTAGCGCTGGTGGTTACGGACGTGCTGCTTTAAGTTCGATAACCTCTACGTTAGGCCCGCCTCACCTAAGATCTATATTCGCCATAAAGATGTGTGAAGAAATAAATAGAAGTAAAAAAAAAGATTTAAAAAAAAACACGTTTTTATAAGCGGACTAAAGAGAAGAAAATAAATTTTTAAAATTTTAAATTTAAAATAAGTATTATGATGTAATATGACTAAAAGCGCGTGGGCGGGCGCTTCTCAGGCTTAACTAATTCAATTCACTCATTTTCTTACTCGTCATTTGTAAACCCTAATCTTTTTAGCCAAACGCCTAAAAAGCGCCCGCCCACGTTTTTAGTCATATCACATTATAGTGGTTATTTTAAATTTTTAAAATTTATTTTCTTCTTTTTAGTCTGCTTATATAAACTTGGTTTTTAAAAATCTTTTTTTTACTTCTATTTATTTTATTCTTTTTAGTCTAAGTGTATATGCTATGGTAAGTTTTGAAGTATTGATTATGTTCAAATATAATACTCATTGCCCGACAAACATTTACAGACTGGAAATGACTGATCTCCCCTTGATGTTAAACATGGTTTTTTGTGGTCGGGGTTGATGTGAACTCGGCAAGTGAATGTAATGTAAACAAGGGCAGACGGATAATACACAGGCTTATATATAGATAAACTAAAAAGTTCAATAATTTAATAACGGTTCATTCGATCGATCTGAAATTTTGAAACAATGCATTGTCCTCCACGATCTATCTGTGGTAAAATTTTGAGATCTCTAGGTCCATCAAGAGTGGTTTAATTTTACGTTGGCAGATTTGAAAAATTGTGGACAGACAAACCAACAAACAGGAACGAAAGTGAGTTAATAAAAACGTGGTAATAAAATCAAAGAAACTAAACATCTCACTTTCAATTATTAGCCATGTGCAGCCCTCTTTTTACTCAAGCGCACGTGGGGGGGGGGCTACTCAACCAATGTTGTTGTTTTGTTGTTGTTGTTTTTTTAATTTTAAACTTCTTGTTACCAATGTTTAGTTGAAAATATTATATTGATTTTTTTTCTTCTTATCTCTGATTTGTTCCACAGCCAGCAAGAAATATAATGTATAGGGAGACACCTCGATATTCATAGTTTCTGGGGGGGGGGCGCGGGGTGAGGGGGGGTAAATATTGTAACAGTAGCTCTGCAAACACTGTGTAACATTTAGAAACAAGACTACAGACTTGTAAGGCTTCCCACAATAGCGCCGACTTCCGGTATCCGCCATCCACCATGACGACAGGGAAGTCACAGACGTATTGATTTCCTTGGACGATGGTCAGTCTATATACACACATGGCTTTAACCGAATGGGAGCAGCTGAAAATAATATTGGTCTTAAACAAATGTTCGATGGGGATGTGCAATTAAAAGTGAGCTGAATAATGAATGGATGAGATTCGCTTTGAGGGGATAAAAAAAAATGATTTCGTTTCTACTGACAATATGGTACACAGTCGCTCATCAGATTCAAAAAATAGCACTAGAAAAAGAAAGAAAAACATACATTAATAATGAGTTTCAAAATGCGAGCCATGGCGTCAAAGCATTAAAGGTTTTGCGTATATGATGTGATTCATGCAATTTCAAGTAGTGAACGAAGTATATTAGCTATATAATTAGTTAACAGATATTAGAAATAGACTTCTTCTTTAAACAAGACACTTCTGGCCAAGCTCTATAGCCGTGGTGTTGGCTGCGCATGCGTAGGTGATGGTAGCGGTGCAGGTGTAATTGTTGGCAATTGAGTAGTTAAGAAAAGAAAACATGAAAGCAAAAACTAAAAATGTTTACGCCCATTTTTTTAGCTACTTGTCTGTTTTGTTTTCTTTTGAATTTTTGGTTCAATCTAAACTTACGTAATTCTATGTATTTCAGAAAAATATAAAATTTAATAGAGAGATTTATATTTTGTAGTTGTCTATCAATATTAAATTTGTGTAGGGATTGTGGATAATATTTAGATTTAAATAGAGAGTTATTTTTAGTTTTTAACGCAATTTCCTAAGGGTATCATTGCGTTAATATATTATTTGAACTGTCAAGCTTTGAACAGCAACTCCTCCTGAACCATACCAGATAGAGGGTTCGGGTCTTTGCAAATATGTTAAGGAGGTCCCAAGGATGGGCAAGGGCTAAAAAAAATACCGAAAATGTTTACAGGATTTCCTGGAAAATAAAAAAAAACCGACAAAAATTATCATTTTTTGTCAATTTCTCGACAACCAGAACATCTATCGGGTTGAAACAAACGCCAAACGATAGCTAGTAATATGTAGATCAATCTTGGAGAAGGAATGTTTCAAAAATCTATTTTCGTTCGCCTCCCGTAATTTTAGCAGCAATTTGTAGATAGCAATTGTTTTGTTTACTTTCAGAATTATTGATTTGTAATAACTTTTAGTGTAATCTAGAATGCTTTGCCTTGAATTAAAAAAAGTCGGAAATTCTTTGTTGGAAATTGCGTTTACACACTCATTCGAGTGTTTGTTACTTGTGTTATGTAAATTAAATATCGTATAAATAATCGTATAATAAACGGAAGAAAATGTGGGTTAAAGCTGATCTCAGTGAACAGAATATCATCTATCAGTGGGTCTCTAATAATAATATACATTATGCTCAGATGGCCTGCAATGACCTATCATGGGGATGAAAGGGGGGGAGGCCTAAATTAATCCATCAAATCAGATCGATTAGGTCACGTGACCCTCGTGGTTGAGTATCCGGGCCAGGGAACCTGGAAAAGTTATTAATATATTGACTTAATGAAAAAAATGGCTTTTGTAAGCACCCTGCGAGTTTTAAAAACTTTTTTTAAAAAGTAACATCAGAACAAACACTGCCCATCGGCGTATTAACATCAGAACAAACACTGCCCATCGGCGTATTTTAAATAAATGTCTCCAGAAGCAAACTCCCGAAATATCCCCCACCCCCTTCCCCCTCACTCTCACATAAATATAAACATAACTAGGTTGTGCTGCGGCGCCGTGGCGCCTGAGGCGCCCACTTTTTTAGGGCGCCCACCTTTTTCAAAAGCCCAAGTAACTTATCCTTGTTTGATATATACGAAATATTAAACTTCGTGGAATGTAGACAAAGTATTTAATTATTAACCATCATCAAATCCTCTTTTTACATTGTTCCATTTTCCAAAATAAAAATATGAGCTAAAACAATGACGTCATATATTTATTTTTTTACAGCGCGTCTTTAATTTGTAGTTAATTTGCACACCTTTTGATGCACACTTTGTATTAAATATAAGATCAATCAATGACGTCATTTTACATTTTTTTACACTGCTAATCACCACACGATTAGTTAATTGCTATAGACTGTTGTACATCGTTCCTCAGCGTTCCACATCCAATGAGTGAGTGAGTGAGTGAGTGAGTGAGTGAGTGAGTGAGTGGGTGGGTGATTGAGTGGGTGATTGAGTGGGTGGGTGAGTGAGTGGGTGAGTGAGTGAGTGGGTGGGTGGGTGGGTGGGTGGGTGGGTGGGTGGGTGGGTGGGTGGGTGAGTGAGTGAGTGAGTGAGTGAGTGAGTGAGTGAGTGAGTGAGTGAGTGAGTGAGTGAGTGAGTGAGTGAGTGAGTGAGTGAGTGAGTGAGTGAGTGAGTGAGTGAGTGAGTGAGTGAGTGAGTGAGTGAGTGTGAGTGAGTGAGTGAGTGAGTGAGTGAGTGAGTGAGTGAGTGAGTGAGTGAGTGAGTGAGTGAGTGAGTGAGTGAGTGAGTGAGTGAGTGAGTGAGTGAGTGAGTGAGTGAGTGATGTGAGTGAGTGAGTGAGTGAGTGAGTGAGTGAGTGAGTGAGTGAGTGAGTGAGTGAGTGAGTGAGTGAGTGAGTGAGTGAGTGAGTGAGTGAGTGAGTGAGTGAGTGAGTGAGTGAGTGAGTGAGCGAGGGAGCGAGCGAGCGAGCGACTGACTGACTGACTGACTGACTGACTGACTGACTGACTGACTGACTTGGACTATTATATTATTTATGTTTATAATTACTTATATTAAACTTGAAAAAAAAAGCATGTGCTCTCTCTATTCACTTTGTGCATCATTGTCCCCTTTCATAAACATTAACGATACATTGTGTTTATCGTTGTCCCCTGCATTAACCTTTTCTCTTACTGTGTTTATCTTTGTCCCCTTTCATTAACTTTAACCATTCACTGCGCGTATTGGCGATCCATTACATTCACTCTCCCTATTTACTGACGTGTGTATCGGAATCTCTGTGAAAATCAGCATCACTTTTCTAGATGTAGAACGTTTCAATCACACACGTTAGCATTCATTTCTCATCCACGTGTTTTAGTCTAAAGTAGGGCTTTCCTATAACACTGTTTGGATTAAAGCTACATTCTCCTAACACTTGTCTTCGATACATCAAAACCCGTGTCTCTTACTACGTGAATCAATTTATTTAAAAAAGATGCCCCTGAAGACACTTCCGTGACAAACAATCGTCATTACTTTTTTTTCTACGTCGTTCCTCCCACGATAAGTAACGGGATCGATATTGCGTGATAGATTCGAACCTGTCACGTGTCGTTAATTTTAGCGAGCTTGGAATTATCAGGACGGCGCTGACAGTTGGAGGCCAGTGTTAGCCTCCCCTGCTAGCGGATGTATTTAGGATCATACTAGACGTGTTCAGGACGTGATCTGCCGGAGCTTTGAAATCAAATCATTCGCTCCCCCCCCCTTTCTCTCGCTCTACTCTTTAAAGAAAATATTACTAATGAAAATAATTGTACGAGATATATAGCTAGAAATTAAAAGAAAATACTAAACAAACTTTAAAATATGACAGTTAATTTCTTTTTTTAAACAGTCGTAAATGAAGATAATAAAAGTGAAGTTTCGCAAAATGTTGAATGAACATAAAACATAATGTGTCGCGCTAATATAATAGGCATGTTTGCGTTGTTTGTTGACCGTTGCGGCATTCGAATAGCTTTTTCTCCGTAATATTATTATGGCCTTGTTCCCGTCATAACTGCATAAAGCAAATGGATTACTTAAAGACGCGTATGTTTTAAAGACGTTTACATAAAGTGTTTCCACTTTTTTTAAAAATGAAGGTCTTCAAATTGTTTTAATTTTTCCTCTGAAACTGATAGTTATGCTTCAATACGTAAAATGGGCCTTTTTTAAAAAGAACTAGAGATATTAAAGTCAAATGAAGCATGCCGAAATGTATTGCAGAAAGGAACCTTTATATAATTCTCTTAAAATCTTATTTAAAAATTATTTCATCACCAATGAAATGAGCCATCTACACACAAATACCATCATCAATGAAATGAGCCATCTACACACCAATACTATCATCAATGAAATGAGCCATCTACACACCAATACCATCATCAATGAAATGAGCCATCTACACACCAATACCATCGTCAATGAAATGAGCCATCTACACACCAATACCATCATCAATGAAATGAGCCATCTACACACGAATATTATTATCAATGAAATGAGCCATCTACACACCAATACCATCATCAATGAAATGAGCCATTCACACACAAATACTATCACCAATGAAATGAGCCATCTACACAACAATACCATCACCAATGAAATGAGCCATCGACACACCAATACCATCATCAATGAAATGAGCCATTCACACACAAATACCATCACCAATGAAATGAGCCATCTACACACCAATACCATCACCAATGAAATGAGCCATCTACACACAAATACCATCATCAATGAAATGAGCCATCTACACACAAATACCATCACCAATGAAATGAGCCATCTACACACAAATACCATCACCAATGAAATGAGCCATCGACACACCAATACCATCATCAATGAAATGAGCCATCTACACACCCATACAATCATCAATGAAATGAGCCATCTACACACCAATACCATCACCAATGAAATGAGCCATCTACACACCAATACCATCATCAATGAAATGAGCCATTCACACACCAATACCATCCAGAGGTTTAACTGAGGTTTTTGTAGCTCCCCTAACCTACAAGAAACAAACAATTGCGCCAGTTAAATGCAATCACCCACCCACCCCCAATATAAACAGAAATTGTTCCCACTTTTTACGCTGCAAGCAGCTCCAAACACAGAAGAAGTTTTCCCCCGTGGTTTAATTTCACCTTTTAAAACACACAATTAGCAACATAAGCCGTGACTGAGTATAAACATTTCAACCAATAAAAATGCTCGTTACAGATAGCTGACAACTCAAGGTCTGCCGCGTCCATTGGTGTTGCTTACTCGTTCGACTCTCTCATTTGTGCTCTAAACGATTCCAGATCAAGCTTTCATCATCATCATCATTTGTCCTTTGGGTTCCTTGTGGAACATAGGGCCTCTGTCAAAGCTCGCCACTCTACACGGTCCCTTGCCAGTCGCTTCAATTCTTCCCAGCTCTTCCCAGCCCTTCCAGCCTCGTCCAACATGCTCCGTCTCCATGTACGCTTGGTTCTTCCTCGTTGTCGGTTGCCCTGGGGGTTCCAATCTAAGGCCTGCCTAGCCCTGCTGTTATCTTTCCCGAGGGTGTGTCCACTCCATCTCCACTTTCTTTCCATCATTTGTTGTACTACTGATCAAGCTTTACGTCGGCAATAAATTCTTGCATAAAAAAATGTATTGTTTTTGTTGAGGGAAATGTATAACAATATATTTTCTGTACGGATATTTATGATTTAGTGCCAACGTGAAGAAAGTTTTTAAAAAAATAAATTATTTTAACTTTTTAATTTAGATAATATTGAAAATTTTCTAAATTATATGAGTGATGAGTAAATAGTTCATTCGTTTCGTTAAATTGATATGTAGAACATTTCAATTATAGGTGTTTTATTATTTCTATGTACTCACTAAATCATTTGTTCTCAAATTGTACGCTGAAAAAATGTGTTTGCCAGCTACTTATTTGAAGTGTCTAAATAAGCTTTACTTTTTTTTATTCCATGTGATAGGAAATCAAGCACATTTAATCATACATTATTGCACATTTAATCATACATTATTGCATATTTAATCATACATTATTACACATTTAATCATACATTATTACACATTTAATCATACATTATTACACATTTAATCATACATTATTGCACATTTAATCATACATTATTACACATTTAATCATACATTATTACACATTTAATCATACATTATTACACATTTAATCATACATTATTGCACATTTAATCATACATTATTGCACATTTAATCATACATTATTACACATTTAATCATACATTATTACACATTTAATCATACATTATTACACATTTAATCATACATTATTGCACATTTAATCATACATTATTACACATTTAATCATACATTATTACACATTTAATCATACATTATTACACATTTAATCATACATTATTACACATTTAATCATACATTATTACACATTTAATCATACATTATCACACATTTAATCATACATTATTACACATTTAATCATACATTATTACACATTTAATCATACATTATTACACATTTAATCATACATTATTACACATTTAATCATACATTATTACACATTTAATCATACATTATTACACATTTAATCATACATTATTACACATTTAATCATACATTATTACACATTTAATCATACATTATTACACATTTAATCATACATTATCACACATTTAATCATACATTATTACACATTTAATCATACATTATTACACATTTAATCATACATTATTACACATTTAATCATACATTATTACACATTTAATCATACATTATTACACATTTAATCATACATTATTACACATTTAATCATACATTATTACACATTTAATCATACATTATTACACATTTAATCATACATTATTACACATTTAATAATACATTATTGCACATTTAATCATACATTATTGCACATTTAATCATACATTATTGCAAATTTAATCATACATTATTGCACATTTAATCATACATTATTGCACATTTAATCATACATTATTGCATAAGCTCTTTGAAATAATTATCAATTGATATTTTACAATTCAATTTCGTTTTAGAATTTAAGAAATATGTGTTATTGTTTTTTATAATAATACTCTAAGTGAATTTTTTTTTACAGCAATTCTAAGTTGCTTTCTGGCTGGGCACTCATTAAAATATGAGTTGAATTTTATTATTCCAGTTTCCATTATGTCATTTTTTTGTAATTCATTGAAATATCTGAAATATTACTTCGGGATTTTTGTAGAAAACTCAGGCCAAATCGGAGATGTTTATCTAATTAAAAAAGATAATATAATAATACAGCTTTAAAAATAATAATAAAATTAGCATCTGTCATTAATGTCGCTTGCCGATAATTTAAATATTTTCAGTGTTCATTCGACAATCTCTACAACAAATATTAAATTTTTACTCTAACAAAACTTTTTTTTTAAATACCCCAAAAAAACCAAAAACGAACTATATCCAGTACAATTTCTCATGGCTCGAGTGAGCAGAGGCGTCACCACGGGGCTGCGGGGGTTGGGGGATGGGAGTGCGGACCGCATCGGGTAGCACCATCACAAGGGGTGACACCATCACAAGGGGTGACACCATCACAAGGGGTGACACCAAATTGTAAAATTATGTATGTTCCCGTTATTTGACTTAGGCAGACTCGGAGGAGGTCTTTGTGGAAAGTCGTGTGGGTGTGACACCATGAGCTACCGCACTGGGTGACACCAACACGAGTGACGTCTCTCTGCCTGTAAAACAGCCATAACTCAGTCCCCATGGCTTCAACATGGCTCGAGTGAGACACCCAAAATACACTCCCCGTGGCTTCATCATGGATCGAGTGAGACACCCAAAATACAGTCCCCATGGCTTCATCATGGATCGAGTGAGACACCCAAAATACAGTCCCCATGGCTTCCTCATGGATCGAGTGAGACACCCAAAATACAGTCCCCATCCCATGGCTTCCTCATGACTCCAGTGAGACACCCGAAACCCAGTCCCCATGGCTTCCTCGTGGCTCCAATGAGACACAAAAACTCAGTCCACATGGCTTCCTCATGGCTCCAGTGAGACACAACAACTCAGTCCACATGGCTTCCTCGTGGCTCAAGTGAGACACAAAAACTCAGTCCACATGGCTTCCTCATGGCTCCAGTGACACACAAAAAGTAATTCCACATGGCTTCCTCATGGCTCCAGTGAGACACAACAACTCAGTCCCCATGGCTTCCTCATGGCTCAAGTGATACACCCAAAATACAGTCCCAATGGCTTCCTCATGGATCGAGTGAGACACAAAAACTCAGTCCACATGGCTTCCTCATGGCTCCAGTGAGACACCCAAAATACAGTCCCCATGGCTTCATCATGGATCGAGTGAGACACCCAAAATACAGTCCCCATGGCTTCCTCATGGATCGAGTGAGACACCCAAAATACTGTCCCCATCCCATGGCTTCCTCATGGCTCCAATGAGACACCCAAAACTCAGTCCACATGGCTTCCTCATGGCTCCAGTGAGACACCCAAAACTCAGTCCACATGGCTTCCTCATGGCTCCAGTGAGACACCCAAAACTCAGTCCACATGGCTTCCTCATGGCTCCAGTGAGACACCCAAAACTCAGTCCACATTACCAAATTCCTACAACGTGAGAGATGTCATCAAAAAAGACATGAACTGTAAGGATTTCAGTGCCGACCGTAGCGTCAAACCATGTAGTCACAAATCTACTAACATCCGCCGTACAAGATCCAACGTTTCAAGCTTTTGAGAGGCAGCATGGAATCTTTTCTTACTGCGATCTTAGCTGGATGTGGCCAAAAACCAAATATTTATTGGGTCACCTACACTGACAAGACTTTCTTCCATCGCATGCATTCAGAATTCCATTTTTTTTTAAAATTCTATTGACCGCCGATGTCATCACGGATCCCGTCTTGAGCTGAAATACCGCACGTTCATCTTCACAGATTCATCAGATGCCATTAAGGTTTGTCTTGAAACATCCCCCCCCTTCCCCCACTTCGCGTTAACAATGGGTTTCTTCATGGATTCCAGACGAATGCGCTGCTTCAGACGGATCACCCCGGGGCTACGTCAAGACCGCCATGTGAACTTAATGTGTCAATCGCATTACTCCAATTTGTTCATTGATCGAAACTCTTTTTTTTTCATTCACGCGCACAGAATTCCAACATCAACATTGTTGAATCCATCTCAGGGATATACAATGTTTCTGTGATTTGAATGCTCAAGTGGGCATATTTTATTATGACTAGCGTTTTGCACTCAGTCTTTGAAATGTTCTCTTTAATATAAAATAAATTCATGGTTTATGCTTTACTGTTGTTTTTTAAAAACCTTTTTCATTGAAGGTAGTGGCATAACGCTTAGCCTTCATAAGGTGGTCAAATAAAGCTGGTCGTACAAAAAAGGTCATACAAAAAAAAGGGTCGTAAAATTTGGTCTGACGAAACATGTTTTTCAAAAACTGATCGTAAAAAAACTGGTCATCACCAATCGATCGTAAGAAATGGAGGTATGTATACTTGTCACATACAAACGGTAAAATCGATATTATGTTTTCACTTTATCTCCTCGCACTCGTTCGAAGGTTTCCATCTGGATTACGTTTTAGCAAAATAATGTAGGCGTTAAAAAGAATTTAAAAACATAAGTTAAAATGAATTGTCTGACGACAAGTACGGCATGCTTGTAATTTGTTGTTTACTTACACTGTATCCAGGATATCGTTGTATTTAATACTTACATTTGGTTATTAGGAAACTCGAAATGAAATACCGGTGTGTGTGTGTGTATATATTTTTTTTTCATTTTTCATATATAACTCATTTTCTTATATATATATATATATATATATATATAAGAAAATGAGTTTTAAAAAAAGAATTTCACATGACAAATACATGCGAGGAGAGAATCTTATATTATGTTCGGCATGTGGTTTAATGAGCTCAACAATCTTATTGATATCTTTGGATCGATGTTTTAGAATCCACGCATAATTCGACAGCAGTGTGCAACCGAAGATCAATGTGTAGACAAACATGTAAGTTCTTAACGTCCTCTGGAAACCTTGTCGCGCTGTGAGTAGTTGCCTGGTTACTTGTATGAACTCGATGTCTTCAAATCAGGAACATAGGAGGTTTCATTCCCTATACTATGCAGTTATGGAATTAAAATTTACTTGGTGGTTGTTTGTTGTTTTGTTGTTGTTGTTTTGTTTTGTTTTTTGTTGTTTTTAAAGTTTATTTAGTTAAAAATATTAGATACTGACAAACTTGTTTAAGAAGTTTACGAAATATTTATTATTACTGCTGTACGTCATGAAATTGTTTCGTTTTATTTAATTTCTATGCAGGCTGATAAAATGCCGATTTCTAAGCGGAAATTTTTATAGGCGAGGTCAGATTTGCAAATCTAATTAGAATAAAAATAGAGTTCCCGCAATTTTCTTCCATTAAAATCTAGTAACTCAGAAATAAGTGCCAACACATTCGTCGGTCTTAAGCATTCACCATCAAGGCTTAGTGCCGCCATATACTCATGTCTTAAGCAGAAGCGTAACTGGGTTTTCAGCGTCCTATGCTAATTTGTCTTTGGCGCCCTTGACAAATGGATATAAACAAATCCAAAAGGAAGGAAAATATTAAATTTGAATACAATTTAGGGATTAGACCTCTACGCCCCTGGCAACTGCCCCGATGCCTAGTCGTCGTTACGCCTCTGGTCCTAAGCATTTGCCTATCAATGGTGAGTTCCGCCTACTAAATAATTACCGATAATATCACCTAAAAGTATAATTTTAAGAAAGGGTCAGCCAGCCATGAGCCAGCTAGCCCCCCCACCCCCCACATTTGCCATGCCAGTGGCTCCGATCGCTACACAAAAGAACCCCATCCCACCCCCCTCCCCCCAAAAAAAACCAACAAAAAACCAACAAAAAACAACAAAGAAAAAAACAAACAAAGAATGAAACAAAACAAAACACTACAAACAGAGATTTTTTTTAAAAGGAAAAGAAAAGATACCCCGAACAAAATAATTATTTATTTTTTTTTAGCCAAGAATAGATAATCCAATTCGCCGCAAGCTAAGATATGTCAAGGAAAATTTCATGAGGCCCCTCGAAAAGTCATCGGTGACACGTGATGTGCTAAAGATACTCCCCCATCAGTCACGTGACACAGTTTTCGTAGACTGTTAGCCAACTCAATTTTCACCACTGACCCTTAACTCTTCCCCCAGGAGACGAAACCCGTTACAAGCCCCCCCCCGGTCAGTTCACGTCCGTTCTGGTGAGGTGTGGGGGGGGAGGGGACAGGAGATCTCTCGACCCACTTTTTAGTTAGCTGCCCCATTATCTCTGACCTACCGTCTGCTGGCTGGCTGGCTGGCTGCCTGGATGGCTGGACTATGGGCTTCAATTGATTCTAAATTATATTTTCAAAATATTTGGAGCCCATTGACATATTTCCCCGGTGATCTGAACACCCAGCGATATATGAGTCAGATATTCTTACATCGAGTGACAACCAACAAGAGGGTTCTCAAACGAAGTTACAAGTAACACACTTGCTCTGAAAACCAGTCACGAATAACACGCTTGATCTTGTAACTCGGTTACAAGTAACAAACTTATTCTAAAACATTGTTAAAATTAACACACGTGTTCTGAAAACAAGTGACACGTATTGGCGGTGTTCTTTGGTATTAAGATTTTAAAAAAAACTTCATTTAGGGTCCTGAACAAGGCTTGTTAGACGTTGCTAGAAAATAACTTTTTAAACACGTTTCTGAACTTCCATTTTTATGAGAAACTTTTTTTTTAAAGAGTGCCTCGAGAAAATTAACTGTGGTTGTATCGTTTTTATCTACTTTATCAGCCGCTGGAAAAAAAACTATGGACGAAACAACCCCCCCCCGCCCCGCCCCCACCAATCTTTTCGCCTCTAAGGCATGTGTGCATTTAGCATTTTTTTAAAGTTTCTTGATATTATAAAAAAAATCAAATATACACATTTTTCTACATTTAAATTAATCTCTTCCTGAAACGTTCGTTCAAGATGTTTTTGTTTTTTTTGTTGTTGTTTTTTTAAACTATTGACAATAGTATTGTTTAAACTAAGTAAACCTACAATAGAGAAAGATAAAACACAAGAAGATTTGGAAGCAATATAAACAACTTGTGTGACAATATCAATTTGGTTTGTTTGACGTTCTAATATAATCTCATTTAAATCGACCTTGTCAATGTCTCCCCCCTCCCACGGGTAATAATGAACTGTTGAGGTCACCGTGACACTAATGGCCCACATTTAAGCCCTGGACGTCGCGAGAATTGAAACCGAATCTCATTGTTTCTATGGCAACATGAAGCCGCATAAATCGGAGGATATTTCCACCACGACAAGATGGCCGAACGCCCGCCCACACCCTTGCTCTTCCTTCCCCTTTCTACGTCTATTCATTTTCAGATTTTAAAAAAAAATAATTTTCATTGCATTCAACCCGTCCGTATTGAAAGAACCATTTTAAAATATCTTGGTGTTAAATCCTCGATAGCCCTCTTTTCGCTTTGTTCTCAACATCCTCAACATCAGGTGTTCTCAAACGCCTTAAATTGGGGGCCATTCACTAATCAGGGTTCATCCGTGTACTGTGAGTCGGTGAAAGATTTATGAATTACTTTTTTCTTTTAATCTTGTCTGTGCTCATGAATTAATGTTAAATGTAAAACTATCCGATGGGAGGCGAATATATTAAATATTAAAAGCCAGTAGGCGTTAAAATGAGAGATTTACTGCTTCTTTTAGAGACGCTTCATTTTGAATACCATTTTAAACCGCGCTGTTTATTCTAGTTTGACGTCTGACCGACATGCACCGGGCTCGCGAGAAGAAGTTAATCCTTGGCCCAACATTTAAAGAACGCCTCCTTAACATCGGATCTTAAATCCTGACTAGTAAAAGCGAACGGAAGATTGGCGTGCACACAACACTAATTTTGAGATAATCATTATTATATTTCTGGGGTCTCCCTATGTGATATTTTTTTTTAATTTTTGGATCTTTAAAATTATAATTTGTTCAAATTGAAAAATATACGCTGAACAATGTGTGAAATTGTTCACAGTTTAAAAAGATATAGGCCACCCAAAACGGCTGACTTCAGCACTTGTTCTTCCATTTTTCATCGAATTTGTTCAAAAGCTCATCATAAGGTGGGACTCTTCGAGCCCCCGCACTGGTTAAGTGATAAGACCCAAAGGATGTGAGACATTGTTATTTTTGTTCTCAGCGTTGAATTTAGGGCCCGGGACTTTTACAATTTTGTTTCCAATTGTTCAAAAATATGCCAAATTGTAATCGAGCGACAGCGCGCTCGGCTGTCGTACAGAAAGTAACGGGTTCGATTCTCAGTGAAGACAGCGTCCCCGAGGCTAAAGGGCGTCCATGAGTCCACTCAGCTCCGAATGGGTACCAGACTTCAGTGGGGGAAGTAAAAGTGGCTGGGCATTGTGCTAGCCACACAACCCCTCGTATGTCTTGTCTATAGAAACGTTCCTATGCTGCTTTACTTGCACCATAGGCCGGTATAGTCGGAAAAGGGACTTTTTTCCAATTGTTCAAGACGATTTAAATTTTAAAATACCATAGCAACAGAAAAAAGTTATCAATATATAATATATCAATATGATAGAGAGAATACTGTTTAAATATTCAGAAATAGTTACAGTTTTTACTGTCTCAAACAGGAAATCCTGATTTCAAAAATCATTTTTTTAAAGATAATTTTCTAATTTCAAAATGAAAATTAATGTGTTAATTAATTGCGCCGGATATTAAAATAACAAAATGAAAAAACGACTGCAAAAATTCAAGTCCTATAACACCAAAATGGGCCAGTGTCCAGAATTTTCAGCTTAAGGCGACGTTTTAATCTCTTCGCCCACGACAAATTAGAGTCCATAAATTAAATAAATAAATATTCCTAAGAAAATAGAAACAACAAAAAAAAAGGTTAAAAGTTTAGGATCGTTCTTAAAAGGTTTCTGTAGCTTCTGACGTCACGGGCAAGTAAGCTGGTGATTTATGGTTGCCTCCCGTGGGTATGCTGCTGCTTTTAAACCATTGAGAATTTAATTTACTAATTTTAATAAGCTGTAGTTTGACGGCCCTAGTGAAGTCCCGGGGGAGCCTTAAGGATAAAAAGAGGGCAATTATTTGGAAGACAACAGGACACCATCAGATGAATTCAAGGACAGAAAAGAGGTTTCTTTTTATGAGATTTAGAGCGGACTGTGTAATTCATTTTTTCAACAAAGCTAAGTATGTTGTCATTTATTTAACCAAACAAGGTGGAAGATATATTTTTCTCGATGGTAGAGAGCCAATTTTCATTTAGACTAACACGATTTTAAATCAATACAGTATTATAATTGTTTCCAATGTTTATTTGATCGTATTGAAAGCAAATGAATTTATTTAAAGTGGAAATTTTATCAGATCCCTGCAGAACTTAGTTTTAAAACCTCACCAATTAGTGTCGGTGTAGAAGGTGTTGTTCCCTACAAAAGACGGCCTGAAATACTGCAAGAACCGCGACCTACAAGCCAACGTGATGAAAACTCATGTATTTATCACCCCTTACTTCTTTGATACATAAAAAGAATTGTCAGCCGGGAACAGGACACATCGTTCATCCTTGTGCTCATCATCCGTCATTGAAAGTTCAATAACAAAAAATTGATAGCACTTTTAGAAGCCCTTCACACTTTAAAGACTCCATTAAGAAATAAAGGGCAAAGAACTTCTATGTGAGGCGTCTCAACTATGAGAGGACAGGACATGAGAGGACAGGACATGAGAGGACAGGACATGAGAGGACAGGACATGAGAGGACAAGACATGAGAGGACAGGACATGAGAGGACAACACATGAGAGGACAACACATGAGAGGAAAGGACATGATAGGACAGGACGTGAGAGGACAAGACATGAGAGGACCGGACATGAGAGGACAGGACCTGAGAGGACAGGACCTGAGAGGACAGGGCATGAGCCTCAGAAAACCCCATCCTGCCACGCCCCCGTCTTCCTCTTAAAGTGAAAAGATAATTTTATTTTCGTTGAATCCAATGAAGAAAACCCTAAGATATTTAAAATTAAGAAAAATTCACTACAGTGTAAATATCAACATTTTCCTATTTTCCGTATGCAAGAACAAACACATACAAATTCTAATTCTTCCCGCCCTGAGTTCGGACGTGGCATGGGTTGCCTGAGGAAACCAGGAAAACCAACACTTTATCAACAGCTAAAATTAATAAAAATTCAAGACTAGGCGCAAACCATGGATAAGAGTAGGACGCAATAATCTTCTGTATAGAAGGAGCGTCTGTAACAGATAATATAACCAAAAATGTGATTCCTATTTTTCTCAACAATATCTCCAAATGTAAGTGGTTGAACATTAAAACGTCTTCAGTTACGAGTGTCAGGGGCATCAGAAAGACAAAGCCACGACCAGGGGCGTGACTGCAATTATGCCCCAAAACCCTAAAGTACTGACCCCGGTGTAAGAAGGTGTGGGGGGTGGTCGACAATAGAGTCTTGTGACCAGAGTATTAGCAAAATAGAACGATTTATTAGTAAAGTCGCTGTACGGATCATAGACAAAGCATCTTAAATGCAATGTCGATGATGAAAACCAAAGTACCCGTTGAGGGTCGGGTAAATCCGAAGCGACCGTTTCGTCCCCCTCAATTTTACTAGCAACGCCAATGAGCGGTGCCGGTTTAGGGCCAGGAGCGCCAGTACGGATTAGCAAAAGGAACCGCGAAGAACACAGCGGACGCCAGCTCTGAGGAAACTTTCCAGTGGGGGTTGCACCCTAGGTAGGTCATTGATGACCCACCCCCCCCGCATAGCGGCGGTCCTAACCATTGAGACTCGTATGCTTTGCCGGGGTGGCGCCAAAGTGGTAGCGGGTCATAGTAAGGCAATTCCACCCCTCCTAGTGAGGTTAACTTAGTGGGAGGCATCTTCGACTTTCTGTCATGGATGCCCTGGTGGCCGCTTCAGAAGCGACCACTACGGGGGGGGGGTATGGTTTCCCAGCTGTCACGTCCTTTTCTGGGGGAGGGGGCCAGATAGCTGGGAGGGTCTTCCAGGAAGACCCATGAAGAGCATTAGGCTCGGGGCTTCTGGTTTTCTTCCACATGTAGGATCATCATTAGTAAATCCCACTTTAAAGGGCTTGTCCACAAACGAGACCTGAACCCTCGGCGTCACCCCATCGAACCCTCGGCGTCACCCCATCGAACCCTCGTCGTCACCCCATCAAACCCTCGCGTCACTCCATCGAACCCTCGGCGTCACCCCATCGAACCCTCGGCGTCACCCCATCGAACCCTCGGCGTCACCTCATCGAACCCTCGGCGTCACCTCATCGCCACTGAAAGAATAGCTCATCTGTTGGCCTTGAGCTCCCGTCCTGGACATTTATCCTGGAAGACCAGGGTGATTGGGACAATGCTACTTTTTGACAGGTTATATGTCCTGGACAAGAAGATATGCCCATGTCCCTGGTTGTACCGGGAATGGGGGCCATTAGAGGGCCGTATCAAGCCGTTAAGAATAACAAGTTACTAATAATAAAGTCGGCTAACTGTATTAATTTTCTATCATTGTTACGTACGTCAACTACTAGAAGTGAGATTAAGCCGTGGTGTCATACTTTATAGTCTGAAACTTAGAAATGGTTTCTTCGTAATTAAATGCACGCCGCCAAGAGGAGCCATAATCTTTACAGTATATTCATATATTGTATTTTATTATTATTATTATTATTAATATTATTTTTAATTATTAGAAAATTTTTCAAGGAGTTATTTCGAAGACAATTTGAGAGGAATAAAATGCAAAGCATAATATTTTAAAAATGCACAAAGAAAAACATTGTGCATTGAAATTACTTTAATTTCTAAGCAAGAAAGACCCTTTTTTGATACATCATTTTAAAATTCAAAAAAGATTACAGAAAATGCGCTTGAAATGTTCTTGAAAAGAAAAGTCGGTTTTTAATAATGCATAAATGTTAAAAAATGATTTCCTTCTTTTTGTCTTTATCTGCCACAAAATATAACCATAGCAGCCAAAGCCTTAAAACATGCTGTCGAGAGTTAGATTTTTAATGACGGAAAATTACCTCATGTCCTGTCTCAGCCTCCTCATCCTCAACACGCCACCCAGCCCATCCCATCCCCTTACATTCTGCTTTTGCTGTGCTTCTCAATTATTTTCTGTCATGCCCCCCCCCCTAGGAAGAAGAAAACATTTCGCGCCCCCATGCGACTGTAAATAGTATCATTTGTCTATAAAAAATTTATAAATCGAGGTCTAACTAGCCCCCCTTTATGGAGCCCCACTATTTGAGATGCACTGTGATATTGGGACCGAAGTTTATTGTTAGCGATGTGGTACTAATGTGTTTTTTTGCCCCTAAATTCCCGATTGCTCAACACCAAACTTCATGCCACACCTCACTGACTCCCGACCAGCCAGTTGTCCGTCAAAGCTATGCAGTGTCATCAACTGGGACGCAAGAGAGAAATGGCATCCATGGCGTAAATGTGCCACGAGACCAGGTAGCATAGTGAAGATGCAAGCCTCAATTTGAATTGCGACTCCAGCATGAAACTTGCTGAGACCTAACATGAAACCTGCCGAGACCCAAAATCAAACCTTACGAGACCCAAAATCAAACCTGCCGAGACCCAAAATCTTAATTCCCGAAACCAACATCACACGTTCCTAGACCTAACATTAAATCAGCCTAGACCCAACATTAAATCAGCCGAGACCCAACATTAAATCAGCCGAGACCCAACATTAAATCAGCCGAGACCCAACATTAAATCAGCCGAGACCCAACATTAAATCAGCCGAGACCCAACATTAAATCAGCCGAGGCCCAACATTAAATCAGCCGAGACCCAACATTAAATCAGCCGAGACCCAACATTAAATCAGCCGAGACCCAACATTAAATCAGCCGAGACCCAACATTAAATCAGTCGAGACCCAACATTAAATCAGCCGAGACCCAACATTAAATCAGCCAAGACCCAACATTAAATCAGCCGAGACCCAACATTAAATCAGCCAAGACTCAACATTAAATCAGCCGAGACCTAGCATCAAACTCACCAAGAGCCATCTTCAAACATGTCGAACATTAAACCGGCAGAGACAAAAATTAAAATTTGCCGAGACCCACCATCAAACTGGCACAAGTCAATCATTTAACTCACTGATCCACAGCATTAAACATTAAACCTTTGTTACCACCTGGAACTATGACCCTGATCACGTGGTTTTTTTTGTTAAACTTATTTATAAAATGATTTCGAAGTTGTTGTTGATAGTTGGTCCACTTTCACAAACTGCGAGACAGAAGGATTTGTCACCTTACATAGTGCTTTGTAGAAAACCTTTACACGTTCGTGTGGCTTGGGGCTTGATATACTAGTTTGAGATCACCTCCTCGTCACAGCTCAATAATTTACCCCCCCCCCACCTTTACCCCCCCCAACCCACCCACTCCCCAGACGTTAATGTCCACAAGACCTCCAGCCATGACTGAGGGCAATAACTCCTCCAAATTGTGAAGAGCCTCGACTAAGAGTGCTTGCCGGTTGTTCCCCGCCAAACCCAGGTTTTGTAGCCTTTGGGTTCCAGTTATTCTCCTCATCTTCTCCCAGGCTGTCGACACCCCAATCATGCGACCAATTAGACATTTTTTCCTGGCAGAGTTATCCCACTTGATGGAAGCCATTTTCGTGTTTATTAATTTTTCCCACCCAGACGATATTTCGGTGAGGGTTACCTTTAGGGTAAAGACATGATTTTAGTGGTTGCGGGGGAGGGGTGTGGGGGCAGGTTTTAAAAAAAAACAACTAATTTAGATGATATGAAAAGTAAGTAGTAAGTTACACTTTGAGATAATTCTTCTCCCCGTTCTTATTTCAATTTTCAACAGTGCGGTAACATCATTACAGGCAAATCACGGAATTATTATAAACTTGCGTATCACCCGTCAAAAATGTCGGAAGTTTTCAAAATAAATACACATCAGATTAAAAAAATAACGTATTACAGAACTTTCATTTATTTTATTTATTTGTATTTGATTCATTTATTATCATATTGAACAATTTTATGCGGAACGTTCGAAAAGAGTTATATTCTTGTGCAGTAATTTTTGGTGCGCACTATTGAACAAATCAGCATTACATCCAAGAAGCATTACATCCATTACGGGAATTATGTATGTTGATTGACATTAACTTTAGTCTATGTACAATTTGAAATACGAGCCTAATCATACGAGCCTAATCATACGAGCCTAATCATACGAGCCTAATCATACGAGCCTAATAATACGAGCCTAATAATACGAGCCTAATCATACGATCCTAATAATACGAGCCTAATAATACGAGCCTAATCATACGAGCCTATACGGTTGACAATCTTGGGCCCAAAGCTCTCACCGTACGAGAAGATCACGTCGCTTCACCTTTGAACAAGACAGGAAACAAAAGGAGGGGGGGGGTGAAGTTACTTCCCCACCTAATGTCCGAATTTGCCATTTGAAAAGTTCCCTGTAAAAACTTCAATCATTTCAGGAATATGATAGAATTTTGAAAAATGATATGGCATCAAAGGGGTTTTCATTTATTTACTTTTTTTTTACTCAGACAAGCTCTATTTTCAAAGAGCCTTAGTTGAAGTATCAACCAATAAGACAATATTATTTAAGGTCAAGACTGAATACAGGGATCAATTTTTTAAAGTACTTTCGGTTTTTACCAGCATCACAATTCAAGTCGCGACAAATTATGAAAAAATTCGAATTCACTCTCGTCGACGATCAGAATGGTAACAAACAAAACAAATAATTCCTTACACATTTCAAAGATCGGAATGTGAGAATCATCCTCGCAATACTATAATAGGGATGTCTCTGAAGGTAAAGATTTTAATAAATACTGGTCTAATTTATTTGAAATCAGATTAGTACTGATAATTTTTTTCTGCTTCAGAAACACTTTTATCCTTCTTTTTTTTTAATTAAAAAAACATTAAACCGTTTAAAAAAACGGGTTTTTATGAAATTTTTCTTCTTAAACATATATAAAATGACAACAATAAGTCTGACCTGCAAAAGACCTCTTATAAAGTTATTAGCAGATGAAAATTCTCTTGTAGCAACATTCGAAAGAGAAGTTTTAAATCTGTTCACAAACGACACAGTCTCCCAAAATCCACATTACTAAAGCAGGTTGCGGACCCCTATTGGCCTCCCTTGAAACAACTCCATCAATAACAGGAACACTTTTGGGTCTGATCACTGATGAATTTGAAATGTTAAACGTTCGGGGCTCTTTCTCAAGCGTCTTAATAATTTATATCTACACCGCTTGCTCCCAGATTCAGAAACTCCTATTACACAAGAAATGACTGAACACTGCTAACGGAAACAAACTTTAATGGCCGAAACCCTTTTCAACAACACACTATACAGGGACTATACATAACCCAACACTCTCTAACCTTCTACACACATTCTCATGACATCAACAAAAACAACTCCATTTTGCACGCTTTCGCACCGACTAACCAATAACACTAACACGACCACCAAACACACCACCGTGCGCAGCTCACAAGTTATAGGGGAAATTGGTCATTCGTGACATATGCCCCCCTTTTCAGAAATTTTCCGAGGGCGACAAATTCCCATTATCTCGAATGACCAAATTTACCTATACTAGAATTCCCTTTACCAACTTGAAACAGTATATGGATATCTACCCTCAAGTAATCCTAAACAATGATAACATTTCAGATATTGGGAAAATCATGTACAAAGCATTTAAAAAGGAAACATTTTTATCTCATTTCGAAACACAACTATTGGGTAAATGTTAGTGTAATTTCAGTGTTCATTTCACACGCCCTTCAAGGTGAATGATTTTCATTGTTTGTTCTTCTCCTTTGATTTCGAACAAATTGTCATTGAATTTCCTGCTGATAACGAACTGATTATAACGACGATTTTTGTTCTTGTGTTCCTGACACGCTTGGTTGATGGAGTCGGACAATTGAACTTTGTCGCCGACTTTGAATGCGCGGGTTGCTGCTCTTGTGATGTCACCTTTCTCCTTCTCCTGTCGCATTGTTGACCCCTGTATCGACTCTAGCAGGTCATTTGAATCTCCACCTCTTAATGGACGTATTATCTATCTTCGTTATCCTGGATACCGGCTAGGGGCTGGGTAATGACACCATAGGATTACCCTGGCGGGGAGTAGCTCCAGGCACTTGGCTCAGACTTAAAATCTGTCTATTGTTCATTCTCACTTCGTGCACTCCCACGCGGGTGGACACTAGTGACTGGATATTTTTCGCTCCATTAGAAACACTAGACACAAGAAACCTCGTTCACTTTATAATGTTCACAACTAAATCCTTTTCCTTTATGCACCACTTGAACTTTGTTGTTACCCAATGTCAGGCCTTGGCTGTATGAGAAGGAAAAATTTAATGTACACAAAAATTCAAGACCAAGGTATCCGTCCTTGGCTGTCTCAGCAACGTACACAGTCCAAGAATAAACCTTGTTACCCATCTTCAATTTTAATCACCCCACATATCCTGAGTGGAGCTCCATTTTCGGTCTGTAGGTTCACAGGGTCCCGATCGTGAAATTCTGGGCGTTGCTTAAGCGGGATCTCGAAAAATCGTTTTCTCGAAATAAGAGTTACCGCCGCTCCTGTATCCATCAGAAACTCCATTTTATCACCACACAATTTAACCGGAACGTATACAGCACGGGATAAAAAATCAATCTCCATCACTGAAATGCGATTCAGCTGTAGACGTCTAGGAGTGTTCCCTTGCCGTTCCTCAGTAGCACAATTACGGGCAATGTGACCAATCCCGTCACATTTGTAACACCTGAGCTCCGTTTCCGCCTTTCTCGCGCCCCATTTTGTGTTGCACCAGGGTCGTGATTGAAGCTTCTATTCCTTGCCTCCACGAATAATTCAGCCACTCTGTCAGCTTCTTCCAGGCTGGCAATGCTTTGCTCCCTTAGATGAATCGCCAAATCTTCGGGACACATGTCCATGAATTGTTCTTTCACAAATAGGTCTCTAAGACCATCAAATGTTTTTTCGATGTGTGACAAATCGATCAATTTCAGAAGATAGCCCTTGATTCTTCCCATAAAACTAGATGGCGACTCATCTGCTTGAGGCTTGCTCTTCCTGAACAGCTTTCTGTACGTCTCAGTGAGATTGTACCTCTTTAGGAGCACTTCTTTCACACGTTCATAAATCAATGCGTCTTCGTAAGGCATTCTAGAATATACGTCCAAGGCTCGGCCAGACAGAAGCGCACTTAGTGACAACGTCCAGTCGCATTCTGGCCATTTGCTTGTGCTAGCGAAAGTTTCAAACCTTGTTAGGTATCCATCCAGCTGGTGGACCCATCTATAATTGGTGGAAGCTTAGGCTGCCTGGGTCTGTTAGCGGTCCAATTTGTTTTTTCCTCCATTGGCACCTTCTATTCTCTTGGCTTCTAGGCTTGCCTCTCTCTCGGCCGCCCTATCCGCCATCTCTCTCTCGGCCGCCCTATCTGCCATATCTCTCTCGGCAGCCCTATCTCTCTCGGCCGCCCTATCCGCCATCTCTCTCTCGGCAGCCCTATCTCTCTCGGCCGCCCTATCCGCCATCTCTCTCTCGGCAGCCCTATCCGCCATCTCTCTCTCGGCCGCCACTCTCGATCGCTGTACCTCTCTCTCTCTCTCTCCTTTCCCCAACTCTGAGTTGAAGGTCATTCACCAGTGCTACTATCTACTCCAGAGTTGTTACTGGCATTCTAGTTGTTTCACCAGTGTCTGTGAATTCTGTGTAAATTCCCGGCTTGGGTCCCCCAGAAATGTCCCAAGCGTCTTAATAGTTTATATCTAGACCACTTGCTCACAGATTCATAAACTCATATTACACAAGAAATGACAGAACACTGCTAATGGAAACAAACAATAATGGCCGAACATTTTCAACAACAGACTATACACTACTCAACTCTCTAACCTTCTACACACATTCTTATGACGTCAACAAAAACAACTCCCTTTTGCACGCTTTCGCACCGACTAAATAATAACACTAACACAACCACCAAACACACCACCGTGCGCAGCTCACAAGTTATAGGGGGAAATTGGTCATTCGTGACAGGTTCATCGTAGAATTTTTTTCCAGTCATGGCTCAGAGATCCAATTTTTTGGAACGTTTCAAATCCATGAGATGGACTTTGGTTGATGGTCGGTGTTAATGAAACTGTTACAGTCTCTGTAGGTACTCGTTGATTAGGATTGTTTTTTACATATAAGATGTTCCACAAAGATAGAAAAGGAAATATTCAGAACCACCACCTAGTTTTACCTAATCTGTGACATCATTTGGGCTGTCATCTGTGACATTACATTCTGTTCCGTCCTATAAATAGCAATCTCATTAACGCATTCCCTCACAGAAATGGGCGGACAACTCACGCAAGTAATGGATATTTTTTTCTATTTGGTCCCTTTTCTCCCTCAAAATGCCAAAGTGCAATGAATCGAGTAAAAATGGAATGTGGGACTTTTAGAATTGCGGTGTGGGCGTGGGGATTGGTGAATGAGTTGATGGTTTGATTGATGAGTTGATTGATGGATGGATTGATGGTTGATTGATAACCATTAACTGCAACGGTCACATGATGGCTATGTCATTGCTGCTGTCGTACGATAGCCATAATCTCCATCTTTCACTTTGCATCCACCACATCCACGCGTAACGTGACAGCCATAACTTCCACCTGTCACATTACTGCCACTAAGTCCACATGCAACATGTTATCCATGAATTCCACCTGTGACATTCCTTCCACCAATTACCCTTTTCACCTGAAAGCTACATATTCGACTTCTGTATGTTACATTATAGCCACTTTCTCTCTTTTGATCTTTACCTTTTTTGTTAGTATCCCAGTTCTAAGATACATTCCACCGTAATCAAGATCAGTTTCAAGCCAAAGAGCGTTGTTGTTGTTGTTGTTGTTGTTGTTGTTGTTGTTGTTTTTTTCTAAACATCATTTTACCACGATGTCGGTAATGTTAAAAGATAAATTACATTTTAAATGGTTTCGTCTTCTCAACACGGAGACTAGTTAAAGCCCCGCATTGTTCGGAGATGAAATGGATGCAGGTCGTGGGGAGTGAACGAAAGGAAGCAATAAATAGATAAATAAGTAATGTTGTTCTAAGAGTGAATCATGTCGTATTCTCTCAGCACTTCCAGGATAAGACTTTTAAAGACTTGAGAATTTATTGTTGATCTAATCTAACATGCAAACACACTTTTAAAAATGAGTTGCAGGCTAAAGTTAGTTTGCAATCTTTTTTTCTTCCTATTTTTTCACTAGTCCTGTTCTCTCTTCCCATTTCTCTCTTTCTCTTTTTCTCTGTCCTCTCTCTCTCTCTCTCTCTCTCTCTCTCTCTCTCTCTCTCTCTCTCTCTCTCTCTCTCTCTCTCTCTCTCTCTCTCTCTCT
The DNA here is from genome assembly GCA_944989445.1 of Ampullaceana balthica. Taxonomy (NCBI): domain Eukaryota; kingdom Metazoa; phylum Mollusca; class Gastropoda; family Lymnaeidae; genus Ampullaceana; species Ampullaceana balthica. The sequence continues at coordinate 187,820 of CALYLW010000717.1, forward strand.
CTCTCTTTCTCTCTTTCCTTTTCTCTCTCTATCCGTATGTGCTTGCAAAGGTTTGTTTTCTAAACACCAAGTAAATATGATAAAACGCAATTGTTAGGGCAACATTTCTTTACGGGACTCAATCCATTATATATATATATATATATATATATATATATATATATATATATATATATATATATATATATATATATATATATATATATATATATCAATATACATAATTTCCGTTGTCTGTATGGTTTTAATGTAATGTTAGGTGGCGCTGCGATCGATTTTGTTATATAGTGCTACTAATATTAGAAAGCAGCGCACCAAATTACTGCACCAAAAATAACACTTTTCGAACGTTCCTCATAAAATTGTTCAATATGATAATAAATTAATCAAATAAAAATCAATTAAATAAATGAAAGTTCTGTATTACGTTATTTTTTAATCTGATGCGTATTTTTTTGAAAACTTCCGTCATTTTTGACGGGTGATACACTAATAATATTTAGAACAATTTTCAATTTTGAAGAGGGAATTTGTGAAAAAGTCTTTTCGTATTGTTATCAGCTATTTTTTAAAGCAATTGTTTTGTTTAGTTTCAAAATTATTGATTTGAAATTACCTTTAATGTAATCTAGAATGATAGTTAATGGGGTTTTCCCGCTTTGTGAATGATTATGTTAGATTGTTGCGTGGTGCGCATTATATTAACAAATTCTTGGTGTGATGTAGCGTGAGGGGATATGATGTCCTATTGTGTTTAAATCGACTTTTAAATGTAATATAGAATGATTTCATTTGAATAAAAAATCGGAAATTCTTTTTTGAAATTGCGTTTAAATACTTATTCGAGTTTATATTACTTGTTTCTTCATATTTTCGCTGGCTAATTTTCTTGAAGGTTTGTGTATATGCTTCGACAAGATTGAAAAAAAAATATTTTTTTAGACGTGCATTTGTACTTTACAACGATTGAATAAAGCTTAGAGTTCACTGCTTGAGTACAGGTCCATGGTAGAAGACAGAGAATAGAGCGTAAGAAGGCAGAGCCGGGGTGAAAGGAATTCATTTAAACCTTGTTACGTTCGGGGCAGCCTTGTACCTTGCGGACTGATTGACGGCGCGGAATGGTAGGGTCAAGGGATGGAGGAGCTGCTGGCCAGGGGGTGTGGGGGTAGAGAGGCGATGGATAATATCGAACACAGAGCAAAGTAGTAATAAATAAGGCAGTTAATTCTAACCTGGAAATACAACACAAAGATAATCTAATACCACCCTCAGATAGACACAAGGGATAAAACATTTTTTTTCTTTTTTCCGTATGCAAGATCATACACATAAAAAATTATCGTTCTTCCCGTCCGGAATTCGGACGTGGAATAGGTTTCCTGAGGAAACTAGGAACCAACATTCTATCAACATTTATAACTGTAATAAAAATCCAAGACGAGGCATAAGCCTAGGACCCAATATTCTTCTGTATAGAAGGAGCGTCTGTAACAGATAAGATACGATAAGATAAGATAAGATCAGATAAGATAAGATAATATTTATTCTGAATTTTGAAATATGTTAAATAAAATCTGCTGCGATGTTCGGTGGGGCCCCTGCAGCAGCCGCCCACACTTCACCTCGTATCAATGACGATTACAAATTTCCCCTTCTTAAAACCCTAAACGGAAGAAAATTGCCCATTTCCCTTGCCGTGGAAAACTTTAATGCAACATTATGCGAGCAAACGAACCGTTTTCTAAGGTTCTAGATCAGTTCAAGTGATGGAAATTTTCTCCGTGTGCTTGTTTGCCTTCCAGGAAGTTTCATTATAAAAATGTTTCTTTAAAAATCCTATCTTAAGCGTACAACAAATCTATTTTTGTCTTTTGTTATGATTCCACGAACAAGCGCAGTGAACTCAGTTTGTTTTGTTTTATATCCCGCCTTGTTTTGATCACAAAAATCCATAACAGTAATTCTAATCAGATGAGTGGAGTGTGAAAAAGAGGATTACAGGATTATAATTTTTTTGTTTCCACGTACTTTGTTGACGCGTGAGTACAAGGTCAGGGTCATTGGTTATCAATTAGACCGATGTGTTGTCCGCTCTGAGTGGTTTTATGGGAAAGCCAGCAGCTTAGAGAAGGAAAATTGATCGAAACATATTGAGAAAGAGTTGGGATAACGAGTTGATTATTCTACAAATAGGTCGTTCGTTAAAAAAAAAGGGAAAAAATAGAATTTGATATTTGATAAACCATTTTAACCATATATTTTAAAAAATGTTTGATAATTATCAGCGATTTTGTGTTACCTTGTGTATATTTAATTACGCTTTAGCGCACAGGAGTAACAAAAATATAATTGTATATTCGCCAGTGCACATCTGAAATTTATATTTTATGGTAAACACAGGAACAATAACATAATGATGGCCAAACTGACACAGTAACAATAACTTAATGATGGCCAAACTGACACAGTAACAATAACTTAATGATGGCCAAACTGACACAGTAACAATAACTTAATGATGCCCAAACTGACACAGTAACAATAACTTAATGATGGCCAAACTGACACAGTAACAATAACTTAATGATGGCCAAACTGACACAGTAACAATAACTTAATGATGGCCAAACTGATACAGTAACAATAACTTAATGATGGCAAAACTGACACAGTAACAATAACTTAATGATGCCCAAACTGACACAGTAACAATAACTTAATGATGGCCAAACTGACACAGTAACAATAACATAATGATGGCCAAACTGACACAGTAACAATAACTTAATGATGGCCAAACTGATACAGTAACAATAACTTAATGATGGCAAAACTGACACAGTAACAATAACTTAATGATGGCCAAACTGACACAGTAACAATAACTTAATGATGGCCAAACTGACACAGTAACAGTAACTCAAGGGTGGCCAAACTGACACAGTAATAATAACATAATGATGGCCAAACTGACACAGTAACAATAACTTAATGATGGCCAAACTGACACAGTAACAATAACATAATGATGGCCAAACTGACACAGTAACAATAACTTAATGATGGCCAAATTTCGGCTTTATGCGTTATCTGTGGCTCGAGATACCCTGAACGAAATTTTGAGAGAAGTTTTTTTTAAATATGTCGAAGTCGACCTGCTTGAAGATGATTGTTTTGTGTGCGGCCCTTATATGCCCAATGATGTGGCTCTTATTTTCCCAATGATGCGGCCCTTACATGCCCAATGATGCGGCCCTTATAAGCTGTATTGATTTGGCCCATATATGTCCAATGATGTGGCCCCTATGTCCCCTTCTGATACGGGCCTTATATGCCCTACTGATGCGGCCCTTATATGCCCAATGATGCGGCCCTCGCTTTGAAAAGTGTGCCCACCTAGGATCATATAATATAGGAACATTTCATTTCTTGTTCGGACGCAGTCCGTTCTGATACCGAGCACACCACGACGCCAAGACCACAGTCCACAGTGCTTGTGTCAATAGGAAAGCGTGCACATCAACCCGATGGATCCGGCTGAGAAAGAGCTACAGCTTCTTGGGCCCCGGACTCGGAACGCCACGGATCTGTTGGAATGGATGAGAGTTAGTGAGCAGGCCAGGGCCCTATATGAGCAGGCCAGGGCCCTACATGAGCAGGCCAGGGCCCTACATGAGCAGGCCAAGGCCCTACATGAGCAGGCCAGGGCCCTACATGAACAGGCCAGGTAATCGTGAAATCGTGAGGTGGCCTTCTCACAACACCGTAAAAAATGTGTGGGGAGGGGGATAAGATACTCCGCGCTCAACTGTTAACTGCTCTTTCCTGTTCTTTGAGACACCCCAACAGCGTCACCGAAACACACAACTGTCTGTTTATGTTTGGCACCCCCACCAATTCCCCACCCGCCTTTACAAAAACTTGTTTGTTTTAATGTTCAAAAGCAGCACTTTTCATTCCATGGATCGATATACATGAAGATCTCTTTCTGTCCCCGTAAGGTTGCCTTTTATAATGTGTGTGTTGTTATTTTTTAAGGCCTTTCGAATATTTAGTTTATATATTACTTTTTCCGCTAGTTTTTATTTCAGGAACTGTGTCAAATTTCATTTTGAGATTGCTTGAACGAAATTGGAAGAGAAAAAGACAACTTGAATTTACTGATTAAAAGTAATTACTCATATTTCTATAGGAAATTCCCCAATAAAAAATGCTTGTACGCGTATGAAGTAAACAAATTACTTTATCGACTAATCGATTCAAGAACGACAATTGTATTTTGTGTTTTTAGTTTACACTTTAAAACTAAAATAAACGTCACGCATTAGAAAACATATGTTTTTTTTTATTAATTACATTTTTTTTAAAAATGGTTTTAAGTCAATACCAAATTTTAAATTGAGAAATGAGAAAGGCACTGGAATATTTGGAAGAAAGGTGTGTGTGTATGAAGGGAGGGGGTGAGGGTGGTGCAGATAAAGGGAGGGGGTGAGGGTGGTGCAGATAAAGGGAGGGGGTGAGGGTGGTGCAGATAAAGGGAGGGGGTGAGGGTGGTGCAGATAAAGGGAGGGGGTGAGGGTGCTGCAGATGAAGGGAGGGGGTGGGGTGGTACAGATGAAGGGAGGGGTGAGGGTGGTAGAGATGAAGGGAGGGGGTGGGGTGTTACAGATGAAGAGAGGGGTGAGGGTGGTAGAGATGAAGGGAGGGGGTGGGGTGTTACAGATGAAGGGAGGGGTGAGGGTGGTACAGATGAAGGGAGGGGTGAGGGTGGTACAGATGAAGGGAGGGGGTGAGGGTGGTACAGATGAAGGGAGGGGGTGAGGGTGGTACAGATGAAGGGAGGGGTGAGGGTGGTACAGATGAAGGGAGGGGTTGGGGTGGTACAGGTGAAGGGAGGGGGTGAGGGTGGTACAGATGAAGGGAGGGGGTGAGGGTGGTACAGATGAAGGGAGGGGGTGGGGTGGTACAGATGAAGGGAGGGGGTGAGGGTGGTACAGATGAAGGGAGGGGGTGGGGTGGTACAGATGAAGGGAGGGGGTGAGGGTGGTACAGATGAAGGGAGGGGATGAGGGTGCTGCAGATAAAGGGAGGGGGTGAGGGTGGTGCAGATAAAGGGAGGGGGTGAGGGGGGTGCAGATGAAAGGATGGGGTGGGGTTCTGCAGGTTGTGCTCTCTTCATCCCCTAACTGGTTTAACTTTTTGAGCTTGTGTCCGACCACATCAGACATTTTGTCATATTATCTTACGTGTACTACTTTATTTTAAACTAGGGGGTGGCCGGATATGTTTTTTTACTATTTGCCGGATCCGGATAATTTGGCCCTTATATTTGCCGATATCTCAGCATTTAAGTGTAAGAGCCAAGGGGGTGTATTTACTACTTTCTATTTAGTATTTAATACTATTTATTAAAATATTTATTATCAAACATATCTGCTATCTAAAATGATATTCTGTGACACTATCAACGATGGACATTTTACAATGAATGAACGAACTTAAGTGAAGCTGAACGAACTTTGTAGTGTGTACCAAGCGAAAAGTGTCGTACTGAGGGTGTAGTGTGGTGTACAAGAAGTCGTGATTTAGAGCCATAATAAAAACTGTTCTTTTATTCAGACGATTTAAGTGTAATAAGCTGTTAGTTAACTTAGTTTGTTATCTGATGTAGTAAAGTAGAATCTATACTTGTAACTTTTTAGCTTAATATTTTTTTCTCATATTGAAATTGACACTTTTAGTATGTTTTGCATGGATTTGAATCTTATCTTATCTATACAGACGCTCCTTCTATGCAGAAGATAATTGCGTCCACAGACCATGACATATGATCTGTTTGCAAGTGATGCAGCGTTCACAGGCCACGGCTTTGTGGGTTCCACGCATTACCCAGCCGCCTAACTAGTGTTAGGTACCCATTCGGAGCTGGGTGACTCAGGGATGCCGAAGGCCCCGGGAACAAATCCTTGTCTTGACATGGATTCGAACCCGTGATCATCGGTACGCCAGTCGAGCGCGCTTCCACTCGACCACCGAATGATTTCATGATCAACGCTTGTTAATATTTTTTATTTTCTTCTATATTAACAATTTAATGTATAACTTAATGTGTTACTCAACTTGTTTTGTATAATTGTAATATTCAACAAAGACTAGAGTGTTAAAATTATAAGACTGAATAAGATATAACACGTGAGACAAGCAACATTTTTATTTCTAAGTTCGCAAATCAAATCCCAATTGCAACTGCCATCTAAAGTTCAACGGAAAAAAACGACAAAGAATATAAAAGTATTACAATGATATAACTTATATCATATAAATAAAAAATTTAAATGTAAATACTGAATTGAAAGTATTGAATGATTGACTACTGTCAACGTACTAGTCAAAGACAAAGATGTTAAAACGAAAGTAAAGCCAACTCTCAGCCTGTCCCAGTTTCCAAGGCTCCTGTTTAACTACAAAGTTTATAGTATAAACTAATAATTACAAATTTAACTTAAAATTATTATTTTAAACATAAAATTAATATATCAGCTCTAACAATGAAAATAATTTAATGACATGAGTAAATATAATAGTTACTATATAGTAGTTTGATACTTCAATTTTTAAGTTTCGACAAATTAAGAGCCTGTCATACCCAAATTCTTTTTCAAAAACAATTACATCCCAAGTTTGTTCAGTGACAAGCAAAAACGTTATCATCATTTATCTTCCCCGCTGTGCTGAATGCTCTCTCACTATCAATTCTTGTTAAATGAACTGATTTGTGGTAATTGTTTGGTTTTTACTTTTTTTATATGTGTTTATAAACTTCTAAATATTAATTAAATTTCAGTTCAAAAATTCTTTACTGCATTGATATCCGGATACTATCCGGATCTGCCATAAGTATTTGCCGAATCCAAAGCGTGGCGAAAATCACGATATCCGTTCCGGATATCCGGCGTGCCAGATATCCGGCTGACCCCTATTTTAAGCCCACATTACATCAATCCACTTGACACAGTGAGTTTAAATAATTGTTGGAGGGGTGGGGCTGGGGGGTATTAAACTCTAAAGAAGACAAGATCAAACCCACTTCGCCACGCCCCCTTACAAACACACATCAACTCACTCAGACACTCACAGATACACGCTCCCTTACACACACCAACTCACTCAGACACTCACAGATACACGCTCCCTTACACACACCAACTCACTCAGACACTCACAGATACACGCTCCCTTACACACACCAACTCACTCAGACACTCACAGATACACGCTCCCTTACACACACCAACTCACTCAGACACTCACAGATACACGCTGCCTTACACACACCAACTCACTCAGACACTCACAGATACACGCTCCCTTACACACACCAACTCACTAAGACACTCACAGATACACGCTCCCTTACACACACCAATTCACTCAGACACTCACATATACACGCTCCCTTACACACATCAACTCACACAGACACTCACAGATACACGCTCCCTTACACATACCAACTCACTCAGACACTCACAGATACACGCTCCCTTACACACACCAACTCACTCAGACACTCACAGATACACGCTCCCTTACACACACCAACTCACTCAGACACTCACAGATACACGCTCCCTTACACACACCAACTCACTCAGACACTCACAGATACACGCCCCCTTACACACACCAACTCACTCAGACACTCACATATACACGCTCCCTTACACACACGAACTCACTCAGATACTCACAGATATCCTACATCAATAGATCCACCCACCACCACATCCAGTATTAATCATTAAATCTAGACTCAAAGAGAATTGTTCTTATCAAACTGTTACCAGAAGAATTCCCCTCTATCCCCCTCCCCACGGGTAAAATAAAATATATTATTGCCACTTTAGAGCTTTCAACTCCGTGATTTCTTCCAACTCAGGTAAGAGAAGTAGACCCAGGTAAAAAATAAAAATATTTTTAAAAAAAAGAAAATATAAATTCTTTCCTCTCGGAAACCATATATCATTGACTAGGCATAAAGAGTTTTATAGACTCTTTTGAGAGCGATATCTTCATGTCTTGGAAGCACCTATCTTTGATGAATAAAGGTTATAAGGACTGGAAAGGGATTTCCTAGTAAGCTGACCTTTTAGAAAGAGGCTTCGGCACGATAAGAACAAATAGGTTGTCATGAATTATTCAATCCCCGAGGAAAGTAAAGTTTCAAATGTCAGGATGGCAATGGAAATTAATCTGACAGTTTTAACATTTCAAAAGCTATTTATATTGATGGAACACAGAAACACGCACAGTTATGTATCTGTCTATCGCTATCTGTCTATCTATCTATCTATCTATCTATCTATCTATCTATCTATCTATCTATCTATCTATCTATCTATCTATCTATCTATCTATCTATCCATCCATCCATCCATCCATCCATCCATCCATCCATCCATCCATCCATCCATCCATCCATCCATCCATCCATCCATCCATCCATCCATCCATCCATCCATCCATCCATCCATCCATCCATCCATCCATCCACCCACCCATCCATCCATCCACCCACCCACCCAACCCACCCACCCATCCATCCATCCATCCATCCATCCATCCATCCATCCATCCATCCATCTATCTATCTATCTATATATCTATCTATCTATCTATCTATCTATCTATATATCTATCTAACTATCTATATATCTATCTATCTATCTATCTATCTATCTATCTATCTATCTATCCATCCATCCAACATTCCAGCCATCCATATTTTATAAAGCGTTTATTACTTTCTACGACAACTACGGCTTATCAGGAACTACGGCCTATCAGGAACTACGGCTTATCACGAACTACGACTTATCAGAAACTACGGCTTATCAGAAACTACGGCTTATCAGAAACTACGGCTTATCAGAAACTACGGCTTATCAGAAACTACGGCTTATCAGAACTGCGGCTTATCAGAAACTACGGCTTATCAGAAACTACGGCTTATCAGAAACTACGGCTTATCAGGAACTACAGCCTATCAGGAACTACGGCCTATCAGGAACTACGACCTATCAGGAGCTACGGCTTACCAGGAACTACGGCCTATCAGGAGCTTCGGCTTATCAGGAACTACGGCCTATCAGGAGCCTGGCTTATCAGGAACTACGAGTTTATCAGGAGCTACGGCTTATCAGGAGCTACAGCCTATCAGGAACTACGGCTTATCACGAACTACAAGTTTATCAGGAGCTACGGCTTATCAGGAGCTACAGCCTATCAGGAACTACGGCTTATCAGGAACTACGGCTTATCAGGAGCTACGGCTTATCAGGAGCTACGGCTTATCAGGAGCTACGGCTTATCAGGAACTAAGGCTTATCAGAAACTGCGGCTTATCAGGAGCTACGGCTTATCAGGAGCTAAGGCTTATCAGAAACTGCGGCTTATCAGGAACTACGGCTTATCGGGAGCTAAGGCTTATCAGGAACTATTGCCTTTCAGGAACTAAGGCTTATCAGAAACTACGGCTTATGAGGAACTACGGCTTATCAGGAACTACAGCCTATCAGGAACTACAGCCTAGCAGGAACTACAGCCTATCAGGAACTACAGCCTAGCAGGAACTACGGCCTATCAGGAACTACGGCCTTTCAGGAAGTACTATTTATCAGGAACTACGACTTATCAACCACCAAGGGGCACTTAATGCGTTCAGAATTGGCTTAACTATCGATCGAAAGTGACTGGGTGAAACATATCGATGACCGAAATGATTGAAACGATTTCGACTATGGAGATTAGGAAAGGAATATTTTAAGTAACTTAAATTTATTGTAAAAAAATAATTATAACTTAACAGCATTTTATATTTTTACACTCTGACTTACAAATTATGAGTTTTTTGTTGTTGTTTTTTTTTGGCAATGCTATCGTTATAAAGTGAAAGTATTCTCTAAAAATAAATACATCCTAATGGTTTGGGAGGACGGGGGACGGTACACCATGAGTTTACCACACGTGCTGGCCCAAACCAAGATACGCTATTGATTATTATGGTATGCAATATATTGTTTCAGAGATTTCAAAAGAAAAATGAAAAATAATTTTTTTTAACAAAGAAAATCTAACTCAAAAAACAAATTTGTTTCCATAGCAATATCTAATTCCTAAGTAAAAAGAGACACCAATACCAGGAGCGTGATGGCTTATTTCACTCGGTGTGTCATTAGAGAAACGTACTTTCGGATATACACCTCGTCTTGTCCAATAGATGCACATACAATCCGCAACAATAAATTACTCGTGTGTCATATTAACAACATGAACGTAATAGTTTTGTTCCAGATCTGAACAGTTGTCCTGAAACCGAAGATGATTAAGGAGAACTTAAGAAATGATTTTATAAATAAATAAATAGATGTATGAAAATTAAACATTATAAATAAATAAATAGATGTATGAAAATTAAACATTATAAATAAATAAATAGATGTATGAAAATTAAACATTATAAATAAATAAATAGATGTATGAAAATTAAACATTATAAATAAATAAATAGATGTATGAAAATTAAACAGAAAGGACAAGAAATGTCTTATAAGTTTTATTGATAGAAATTGTCGTAAGGAAAATTGTGTAATACATCATTTTAATTATAAATGTGCAATCCTTATCCGGCGCTTTTCTTTTTAAATCCCTTATATTAACTTCGAAATCTTGTCTCTCTGTCTTGGGCGGGTGGAAAAACAAAAGTCAATAAATAAAGGTAAAAAAATGATTTTTTTAAAAACAACGTTTTTACAAGTTGACTAAAAAGAAGAAAATAATTTAAAACTTGTAAGTTCAAGTACATTACTTTTATATGACTAAAAACGTGGGGCGGGTGTTTGGTATAAAAATTAAAGATTTATAATTTAGAAGGCAAAAGAGAGATCAATAAGTGAGAGAATGAGTGAACAGCATATGTTAAACCTCATAAGTCCCCACTCCACGTTTTTAGTCATATTAAATCGAAGTACTTGAACTTACAAGTTTTAAATTATTTTCTTCTTTTTAGTCCACTTGTAAAAACGTGGTTTTTAAAAATCATTTTTTACCTTTATTTATTAACCACGTTTTATTAACTCGCTTTCGTTCCTGTGGATTTGTTTGTCTGTCCACAATTTTTCAAATCTGCCAACGTAAAATTAAACCACTTCTGATGGTTCTAGAGATCTCAAAATTTTACCACAGATAGTTCTTGGATGAAAATGCATTGTATCAAAATTTCAGGTCGATCGAAGGTACCTTAATTAAATTATTGAAATTTTTAGTTTATCTATATATAAGCATTTGTACCGTCTGCTTTTGATGGCATCCATGAGTTCACCCCGTGACCACATCGTCGTGTTTTTAAAACGTTGGGCGGGCGCTTGTGAGGTGTTTGGTATTTAAAAAATAGAGATACAAAAATATTTTTTAAAACCACTTTTTTGTAAGTAGACTAAAAAGAATAAAATAAAGAGAGGTAAAAAAAAAGATATTACGAAATGATATTTTTATAAGTGTACTAAAAAGAAGAAAATAATTTAAAACTTGTAAGTTCAAGTACTTTCATATCATATGACTAAAAACGTGGGGCGGGTGTTGTATAAAATTAAAGATTTCTAATTTAGAAGGCAAAGAGAGATCCATAAGTGAGAGAATGAGTGAACCGTTTTTAGTCATATTATATGAAAGTACTTGAACTTATTAGTTTTAAATTATTTTCTTCTTTTTAGTATGGGACGTGGTGGTCGAGTGGCAGCGCACTGGACTGTCGTACCGATGGTCACGGGTTCGAATCCGTGTGAAGGCAAGGGTTTGTTCCCGGGGCCTAGGGCGTCCCTGAGTCACCCCGCTCCGAATGGGTACCTAACACTACATGTAGTTAGGCGGCTGGGTAATGCGTGGAACCCACAAAAGCCGTGGCCTGTGATTGCTGCATCACTTGCCAACAGATCATCTGTCATGGTCTGTGGACGCAACTATCTTCTGCATAGAAGGAGCGTCTGTATAGATAAGATAAGAAGATAAGTACACTTATAAAAACGTGTTTTTTTAAAAAACCTTTTTTTACCTCTATTTATTGCTTGGTATTTTGAAGACAAAAAAGACGTTTAGAAGGACTTTTTTTTTAGTTTGGTAATTAACGTTCCTTACCAGAATCGTAACTAAGGAAATATTTTTTAATGTGAAAAAAGAGATGCGTCAGCCGGGAGTCGAACCCGGTCTAATTGCTTGGAAGGCAACTATGCTAACCGTTACACCACCGACGCGCTTATGCTTAAAAATCATTAAAATTTTTGAAAATTGTATATCTGTGCACCAGATGTTTCATGTCGATATGACAAACTTTCTATAATAATCTATTTATATCCACCACTGCTCTTTCAGCGTGACGCTCATACGAAATTAAAAAAATATTTTCTTTCCGAATAATTCATTAAGCACAAATGTTTCTATTACAACCTTTGAACTGCCACTAAATTTCGCCTCAAATTAGAAGATACAACTTTGAAGAGTATACTTGTATATGTATGATTATAAGTCATCCTTTTGACATCGTCTGTAGCATTATGGAAAAACAACGTTGATATGGGAGTTTCGTCTTAAAATTCCCCTCATAGATATCTCTTGATGTTTCTAATTGACCTCAGGAGTCTATGATTCAAAAGAATTACTGCATGTTTCTTGCTGGCAGCCGAACGCGATCTAATTTCTTGGAATGCAAATATGCTAACCTTTACACCATGGACGCCATGGCGTTAAAAGCAAAGTTGTTGTTTTTATATAAATAGACACCATACGGGCCGTCCATAAAGTACCATTAACTCCCCCCTTCCCCCCTGTCACAAACTGTCACAAATCTAGGAACCCCCCCCCCTCCCTAAAGTACGTCACACTTTCGAACAAAAATTTTGTTTTTTATTAACAAAACAATTAAAATTTAATATAAAATAGCGTGACGTCACACATTCCTGGACCCCCCTCCCCCTTGTCACAAACTGTCACACTTTCATTACAACCCCTCCCCCCTCTGGAGCGTGACGTACTTTATGGACGACCCCAAAACTACGCTTGTTTATAACTGGTAGTAATGTATATAATCAATAAATACACGCCATATCTACGTTGTTTATAACTGTTGAATATAATCAATAAATACACGCCATAACTACGTTGTTTATAACTGTTAGTGTAGAATCAATACACTAATCCTTAGACGCGTTATCTGGCTTAAGTTGCATTTATTTAACTTTTAAAGAAAGGGAGAAAGAAACTGACCAATCGATCACTCTGAAACAGAAGTCGTTAGGCGATAACCTCAAGTCCCATATTCTAGTGGCTTTCTCTCCATTCCAGACTGCTTTGTCGTATTAGGGCTATTGACTCGGGATTGGCGATCACTTAACTCATTCCATTTATTTCGTTTATCATAAAAAATATGTCTAGACCTGCATTTTTCTTAGCGTTTAAAATGTTGATAGTGAAAAGAGCGCGACGAGCAGGCTGGATAATCGGTAGAGAAGAAAGCCATCATCAATTATAATATATTATGTATGAAGCCTTCTTTGTCTAAGTGAAAATGCAATATTTTAAAAAAATCATTTGATATTTTATTCTTTGGTTATTGTAATCTTTTGAACTTCATGCTTTAAATTTTACTAGATCCGAGCCTCGGCGTAGCATACGCCGCAGAATTGCTCATAGATAGTGCAAAGAAAGGGGGAAAAGAATGGGAACAAACTGCCCGCAGTGCGCATGTCTCGAGAACAACGATGGGAAGGGAGGGTTTGCCTGCGTCTTGCTAGCTCTTGTGCATTCTATATATAGACTGCGTCTTGCTTGCTCTGGCGTGCTTGCTCTAGTTTCTGATGTTTTATATATTTAGATGCCATTATCAATTCTAAAAATCGAGTTTATTGAATTTTAGAGGCCGTGTTGCTCAATTGTTTAGATTGGCCACCTAAAAAACAACACAAAAACGCGTTAAGAAGATGATTTAATATATATGTCAATGAAGTTATTAAAAATCAAACAAAACCTTAGGCTTTATAAAAAGGAACTTTAACAAATGTAATAGAGATATAAAACTAAAATGCTACCTCACTTTGGTGAGACCTGCACTAGAATATGCATCTTCTGTATGGGACCCATCCACCAAAGAAAACATTGATAAACTAGAACAAATTCAAAAAAGAGCTGCCAGATTCATTACTGGAGAATATTCGAAACTGACAAGAGTAACACCATTAGTTAAATCATTAAACCTTGAAACACTAGAGGATAGAAGAACCAAGAGCAAAGTAGTAATCATACATAAAGCAATTAATTCTAATTTAGAAATACAACACAAAGATAACTTAATACAACCCTCAGATAGACATAAGGATAAAAACACCTTTCTTATTCCGTATGCAAGAACAAACACATACAAGTTTTCCTTCTTCCCGTCCGGAATTCGGGCGTGGAATGGGTTGCCTGAAGAATCCAGGAAAACCAACACTTTATCAACATTTAAATCTCTAATAAAAATGCAGGACTAAACACAAACCATAGATAAGCGTAGGACGCAATAATCTTCTGTATAGAAGGAGCGTCTGTAAACAGATAAGATAAGATAAGATATATACTAGCGTATCACCCTTCAAAAATGACGGAAGTTTTCAGCTGAAATCTATTTATTTTATTAAAAAATGCACTTATTTAGGGTGCCTACGGCGCTGACCTTTTTCAAAAGATTAACTAACTTGTCCTTGTTTGATAAATACGAAATATTAAACTTTCTGAAGTGTACACTAAGTATTTTATAATAGGCGCCCCCTTTGTTTTTTTTATTTTATAATTAACCATCATCAAATCCTCTTTTTACATTGTTCACTTTTCTAAAATTAAAATATCAGCGAAAACAATGACGTCATATAATATTTTTACAGCGCATATTTAATTTGCACAACTTTTGATGCATTGGTGCAGTAATTTGGTTTTCCCTGCTTTCTAAAATTAGTAGCGTCAGGACTGACTGACAGACACTACTTGCGTGACAATTGCAAATTATATATATACTAGCGTACACCTGTCAAAAATGACGGAAGTTTTCAGCTGAAATCTATTTATTTTATAAAAACTGCACTTTTTTTAGGGCGCCTACGGAGCCGACCTTTTTCAAAAGCTTAACTAACTTGTCCTTGTTTGATAAATACGAAATATTAAACAATCTGAAATGTACACAAAGTCTTTTATAATAAGGGTTTGTTTTTTTAATTGTATAATTAACCATCATCAAATCCTCTTTTTAAATCCCTTATATTAACTTCACCGCCGTCTCTGTCTGTCGTCATCTCTGTCTCTCTGTCTTGGGCGGGCGGAAAAACAAAAGTCAAAAAATGACCCACTTCCCGTGATCCGATCGAGTTGAAACTTGGCACACGGACCCGTCTCACCTAACAATGCATCGTATTAAAATTTCAGATCGATCAAACGTACCGTAATTAAATTAATGCATTTTTAGTTTATCCTTATATAACGTATGTAATTCAAATTCACTGTTTGTTATTGTTTTTTTTACTAGTCTTATATTAGCTTGCTTTGTAAGTTTAATCGGAATCGTCCGTCCAACTATTTGTTTATAATTTTTTCACGTGCCCAGTTCACGCATTGACGCCGACCGTCACTGTTCACACCCCCTACCGTCCCTGCGCCCAGGGGAGATAAAAACCAGGGGAGATAATTTTGTTTCAGTCTGTAAATGTCGCGTTTGAACATAATCACTACTTTTAGTTATGTCTCATATATAAGGGATTTATAGTCAAAAGGTAAGCTGGCTTTGCACTTACTGTAAAATGCGTAGACTAAAAAGTAGAAAATTAGTGCATTTTTAATATAAGACTAGTTTTTAAAAAGTGTTTTTAAGGTTAATTATTCCACGTGAAAGTTTGAGTTGACGCGTTGACGCGACCCATCGAAGTACCGGCGTGCTTTTGTTTACATTTTACGTGTCACGCTGAGCTCGGTCAAGCGATCGATGACCAGACTTCCCCCCCCCCTCCCCAGGGTTATGAAGCAAAGTCGAGTTAGACAGATTCAGTCTGTAAATGTTTGTCGCGTTTGAAAATAATCAATACTGTTAGTTATGTCTCATATATAAGGGATTTATAGTCAAAAACTTTGTTTTTACGGGTTTGTTTTATTACATTGATCCCTTTTCCAAAATTAAAATATGAGCGAAAACAATGACGTCATGTAATATTTTTATACAGCGCATATTTAATTTGCACAACTTTTGATGCATTGGTGCAGTAAATTGGTTTTCCCTGCTTTCTAAAATTAGTAGCGTCAGGACTGACTGACAGACACTACTTGCGTGACAATTGCAAATTATATTGTTTAATATATATATATATATATATATATAATATATATATATATACGCCAGAGCAAACAAGACTTAGGCAAATCCTCCCTTCCCTATTCTGCCCCTCGTTGGTCTCGAGACATGCGTACTGCGGTTGAGCTACCTCCCCCCCCCCTGCACCACCCTCGCTTGCCAGCCATGCGCACACCCCAAAAAGCTCTGAGCAAGCTCCACTTTGGCTGATTTCTTTGCTAACAGGTGTGTCTCAGAGCTCGCTTCTTTGAACCACGTTCAGTCGCGTTGTACTGATTTCTTTGTGCTGCTGTTTGTGCCCGTTCTTTCCCCTTTTCTTTGTACTATCTATGAGCAATTATGCGGCGTATGCTACGTCGCGGGTCGTTTAGTTGTAAATATCACTATTTTATATTGTGCGTCCGTGGTCTAGTGGTTCGATGCAAGACTGACGAAGGTTTTGATTTCCTGAATGTGTAGCAGCTTTAACATCGTATTACAAGTTATGAGGGTGCAACACATTGGGTACTTGCCCGTGATTTAACTGTTCCTTTATTTAAGAGATAGGATCTTTAAAAATAATTAATA
This sequence comes from Ampullaceana balthica, assembly GCA_944989445.1. NCBI lineage: Eukaryota > Metazoa > Mollusca > Gastropoda > Lymnaeidae > Ampullaceana > Ampullaceana balthica. The sequence continues at coordinate 204,810 of CALYLW010000717.1, forward strand.
ACACCATATTAAGACTTTACGTGGGTGTTGAGGCTTAAACCGGGTGTAGTGGAAAAGGGGCTTTTATTAAGTTGATTTTAGAAAGTTAATTAAGGAGACAGAGAGAATGAGGTGAATTTGGACAATCATCTGCATAGAACCAGCGGCATAAACCAACCATATAAACCCACCATATAAACCCACCATATAAACCAAAAGTATGAACTAACGATAAAATCCAATGGTATAAACCAAAATTATAAAGCAACGATATAAACCGTTGCTATAAACCAGCGATATACACTAACGATATAAACCAACGGTATAAAACAACGGTATAAACCAAAAATATAAACTAATTCTATAAACCAACGATGTACACGTCATCACAGACGGACCTCGGCTGCAACAGACGGGCAACAACAACCAGAGGCGTCACTACGGTTGGTGTCACATTTTGCCGTCCACACCCCCGCACCCCATAGTGACGCCTCTGACTACAACATCGCGTAAACAATTTAAATAAATACAACCAAAAAAAAATATCATAACTAGTTTATAAATAATAAATGTGAGAAAGTCACACGCAAAATATTTTTTCGTTGGTGCGCATTAACAAAGTTGTTGATAATATCATAAAATAGGTTACATACAATTATGAACAATGCGCCACCTTATAGCTTTCTCAACTTTTTCTTCATCCTTGCCAATGTATGCAGACCACTTCAAAATGATTGACATTACCTATTTTTACTGTTAAGCTCATTGAAATAAATATTTTTTTAAAAATATAAAGAGCATACCTTGAATTCAGACGTTATTTTAAGATGTTTTACGAAGACGCACACAGTGAAAAAAAATACGGAAATAAATTTAAAATAATAAAAGACATATAATTATAACAAAAAGTGTTTCCGCCTCCTTTATTACCAGCATCCCGCGCGCATCCATTCTCTCACTGTCTCCGTTGCTATCGGGTACTGAGACATCACATCTTACAGAGAACGTAAATAAAATAAGGAGGAATGTAGGCAACATCATATTTTGTTTCGTGGCTCTGCTTTTTTTTTAGAGAGAGATTTTTAAATAATTTTTGTGAACGCTTTGAGGGGGGTAAATGTTTAACTAGTTAAATGGTTAATGCGGATAAGAAACAGAGTTAAATACCATGCAGCAGAATGTTACCGCGGACATTCTCTATATTTCAATAACAGAAATAGATACCATTCATAAAGTAGTGTGTCATGAATACTTTTTTTTAATGAATTTGATAGTTTTGTTTATTATTGTATTTTAATACTCACATACACATCTTTAATAAAAATGCAAGACTAGACTTCAACCATGGATAAGCAGAGGACGCAATAACCTTCTGTATAATAAGAGAGCCCGTAATTTATAAGACATACACTTTTTTAAAATTTTATTTAATTTTTTTTTATAATTTATTTATAATTTTTGACTGTAATGATAAACAAGTTTTCTATGCCAATTTGGTTCCCACTGCATCATTTATATTAAGCTTGTTCGCCCATCGAAGTCGACGAGGACCACCCTCATCATATTAGCTAAGTGCTTAGGCTTACGTAGCGCTGACCTTCCTAAGGATAGTTTAAATAGCGCGTAGATACATAGATATATATACAAATTTACTTCTAAAGTGGTCGAGAATCATTCGCGCTCGGCTGACGTATCGAAAGTCGCACGTTCGAGTCTCATTGCGCCACACAATCCGCTCGTATGCCGTGGCCTGTAACCGCTGCTTCCCTTTCCCAATAGGTCAGCGGGGTTTGTACGTTCTGAGAACGATGGACGCAATAATCTTCTGTAACGTTAAAGGAATAAAATAGGTTAAATTCTTTTGAAAATATTTTTTAATTAGTATGATTTATTTATGTTAAAAAAATAGAGTTTGCATATTTCAAAAAAAAATATTTATTTAAATGTTGATATTCTTAATGGTCAATAATCATAACCCTAAAGTTGATTGAAAAAGTCAATGTTTTCATAAATAAATTATCTATAATAATATTCTTTTAAATGTTAATAAATTAAAAATTAAAAATATAGAATAAGCAGCGACGTTAAAAAAAAATGAAGATATTTTATAAAAAGCAACGAATAATAAAACGTTATTTATAGTGGCGCGCATCAAGTAAAATCAAAGATAGATCAATATAAATTTCTTATATTTCAAATAAAACAACTCAAATCATTTACATGAAGTTATGTCAAGACATCTATGTTTTGTTTCCCAATTCTCTGCTTCTTGTAGTCTTTTTTTTTAAATTAAGCGATAACATTGTTCACCCTTAGCCTCTTCCAAAATAATAATAATAAAATAACACTGACCATCATACTCTTTCACCACTTACATCAGCCGTATGATCAAATTTATGGTCTTGTTGTGTCATTCAAGTTGCACTCTATCTTGTTGTTGTTTTTTCCTCGAACATTTTCTTTTACACCGATTCTTGAAAGCAAGCAACTTTCTATATCATGTCAACCAAAATGTTCAGCTCGCCACGAGTCCGACTCGTACACAAGCCGTTAATTCTGTGCTCAGGGCTCCGAGATTATCTCATATCTCGTGTTTACCTCAGAGCCCCGTGGAGCAACAAATGACCAATCAATGCACTCGTCGCCAAATGACATTAATTGCTGTAATCTGTGTACGCAAACAGAGCAGGGAACTCACCCGTGTGGATACTGCGAGGTTTGTTTCTTTTTTTTCTTTTGACCCGTGTCCGGATAATCAGCCCGCCCTTGTTTATTCCTCGTTCCCGGATGTGTTTTCACAAAGAAATATGTTTTCCACGAGTCTTGTTTTAAAGAAATCCGTGCGCTTGGAAGATTTTGTTAGGGATGAAGTTAAGATACTCGAATAACACATTTAAAGATATTCCTAGAAAAAAAAATTAATAAAAGATAATGTTTGTGTTTGTGGCAGAAGATTGTCTCCATGGGACAAATTGCGTTTATATATGTGAAATGTATGTCCTGTCTGTTCGAGCTTCCACAAGCAACTACTCCTGAACCATACAAGAAAGAGTGTTCGGGTCTTTTACAAATAGGCTAAGGAGGTCCCAAGGATGTAAACGGCCAAAAAGAATTCCCGAAAAGGTTTACTGGATTTCCTGGAAAATAAAAAAAACACGAAAAAGTATCAGTATTTTGTCAATTTCTCGCCAACCATAACATCTATCGGGTTGATACAAACTCCAAACTATAGCTAATAATGTTGAGAACAATGTTGGGGAAGGAATTTTTGAAAAGTCTCTTTTCGTTCGACTCCCGTAATTTTAGCAGCAATTTTTAGATAGCAATTGTTTTGTTTACTTACAGAACTATTGATATGAAATGACTTTTAATGTAATCTAGTATGATTTCCTTTGAATAAAAAAAAGTCGGAAATTCGTTGATGGAATTGCGTTTAAATACTCATACGAGTTTTAATTACTTGTTTTTAATTTAATGCAGGAGAGATAGAAGCGTTGGAAATCTAAAATTCATCTAAAAAAGTTCTACTTTTGTATATATCTCGAACCCTTTTGGTTTGATAACTAATGTATATTACATGTATAATATTTAACAGGCTTAGGGGCAAGGTGGTCGAGTGGCGTACCGATTGTCACGGGTTTGAATCTCCGTGACGGCAGGGATTTGTTCCAGAGGCCAATGGTGTCCCTGAGTCCACCCAGCTCCGAATGGTTACCTGACGCTAGTTAGAGAAACAAAGACCGGCATGGTCTGTGGACGCAATAATCTTCTGCATAAATAAGACAAGACAGCAGAAGTAATTACATTGGGTGCTTGATACCAATGATTAATATTGAGAAGAGTAAATATTTTGGATGGCTTATATAGTTTAAATGCTTAGCTTGGTAAAACACACTTACAAGAGGATGTGTGGGCTTCAGTTTATTTCTTGTCGGTTAAATTGAGTCTGATTTAGGGAGTAATAAGTCTACAAACCATGAAATGGCTTGAAGAAATTCTGAGCTCAGCTCATTACAGAATGAAAATAAATGAACTGCATGCGTTAACTGTTTATAAGAATTATATTTTAAACAAAGTACAAAATACAAAATACAAAATACAAAATACAAAATACAAAATACAAAATACAAAATACAAAATACAAAATACAAAATACAAAATACAAAATACAAAATACAAAATACAAAATACAAAATACAAAATACAAAATACAAAATACAAAATACAAAATACAAAATACAAAATACAAAATACAAAATACAAAATACAAAATACAAAATACAAAATACAAAATACAAAATACAAAATACAAAATACAAAATACAAAATACAAAATACAAAATACAAAATACAAAATACAAAATACAAAATACAAAATACAAAATACAAAATACAAAATACAAAATACAAAATACAAAATACAAAATACAAAGTACAAAGTACAAAGTACAAAATACAAAATACAAAATACAAAATACAAAATACAAAATACAAAATACAAAATACAAAATACAAAATACAAAATACAAAATACAAAATACAAAATACAAAGTACAAAGTACAAAGTACAAAGTACAAAATACAAAATACAAAATACAAAATACAAAATACAAAATACAAAATACAAAAACAAAATACAAAATACAAAATACAAAATACAAAATACAAAATACAAAATACAAAATACAAAATACAAAATACAAAATACAAAATACAAAATACAAAATACAAAATACAAAATACAAAATACAAAATACAAAATACAAAATACAAAATACAAAATACAAAATACAAAATACAAAATACAAAATACAAAATACAAAATACAAAATACAAAATACAAAATACAAAACAACTGGAAGCTCGAAGCTCGCTTATGGGTAGTGTTTAAGATAATTTCAACAGACTCAAATTCTATTGCACTGTACACATGTTTCGGGTCTAAGCATTGCACGCTTCTTTTACATTTTATAATTGTTTGTATTCTTATATATATATATATATATATATATAACATCATGTATTGTAGTTTTTGTCAAATTTCGACACATTGAACGAAATCTCTCGTCTTGTTAAGCTCATCCTTCAAAGCATTTTGACTTTTTCATTTCATGGCAATACATCATATAAACTATCATTACTATCAATATTATCATATAAACTATCATATAAACTATCTTTAATATCAATACTATCATATAAACTATCATTACTATCAATACTATCAAAATCACATAAAATAAATCATTAAACTGTATCATAATCCTCTCACCCAGGCCATTTTCCCATGAACCCTGAGATCTGCGTCCTGTGGGTGGCCAGCGACGTCCTGATGTGCACGGCGTCCATCTGGCACATGTGCACCATGTCCATGGATCGCTACTTCACGCTCAACTACCCGATGCGCTACGGCCGGAACAAAACACGGCGGATGGTCGCCGGGAAGATCCTCTTCGTTTGGGTCGTCTCCATGGCGATCTCCAGCCCCGTGTGCATCCACGGGTTCATCGACACGACGATCGTATACAACGACGGGATGTGCGTGCCCGTGCTGGAGAACTTCCTCATCTACGGCTCCATCTTCGCGTTCTACATCCCGCTGCTCATCATGATCGTCACGTACGTGCTCACCATCAGGATCCTGTGGAAGAACCAGCAGAGGATGAGGCACATCGAGAGGTCGGACTTGAAGCCGAGGCTGGCCCAGCTCACCGCCCAGTGCACGGGCTTCGCTATTCCGAAACTGCTGACAAACCTGCGGAGGCCGAGCAAGACGCCCTCTACGTCGCAGACATCTCTCGGGACGCAGAAGGGGGAGAAGCGCCTGCTGAACCCGACCGCTGGTCATCGCGCCTCCTTCGGGAACGTCAACACGTCCCTCAGCGAAACGGATTTGCGCGGCGGCGGTGAGGGCGCGGGGGGATGTCGTAAGTCCATGACGTACCTAGCCCCGCCCACGCCTCAGCCCTGCACGCGGTCCCCTTCGCCGGCCTCCACTCACATCCAGATGAACTCGGACAGCGAGGAGAGCGAGAGTGAGCCCAACTACTTCAGCCTTCTGCAGTCTTCCCAGTCGTGTCGGTCGCTGACGACCCCAATCAGCCTGACGACGTCGGAGAAGTCGCTCCACCGGAGGCTTCAGAAGAAGCAGCTCTTCCAGCACCAGCAGCATGAGCTGCAGCAGCTGCGCAAGGAGTACCATCACCAGAGACAGATTCACACGTGTCGTAACGACGCCTCGCCGACCCACTCATCCGCCAACCTGTCCCCCTCACCGACTCGCCCCGAAACTCTGAGCTATTCGGCGCCATCTGAATCACCGAGTCAATCTACGTCCTCGCAGATCACACCGCTATTTGATCAGGAACCATTTCCGCGCTCATATACTTCCTCGAATCTTCAAACTTCATTAAAACCTCCTCCATTATTCGACACCACCCACATTGCAAAGCCTAGTGTGGTCTCCAAAGATAAAAAAGAAACCTCAACCAAGAGACCTTCGAAAAAGAAGCGATATTCGAAACGATCTAAAAAACGTCGCGGAAGCCTGCCAAGAGACCAAGAGAGGCCCAACAATTTACTCGAAGTGCCGTCAGCTGTGTTCAACAGGCGCGTCCGGTCCAACAAACACACCAGCGGGCACGCTGTGCTCAGCACGGCCAAGTCGGACACACAAGTGTCACAGGCGGGGCGTGGGATGACGTCAGACGATGACCGTGAATCAGGGATGTCCTCCTTCCACCTGAGCTGCAGCAACCTCTGCAAGGACTACAAGTCCGTGGAGTGGGATCGGAGGTTCTTTCAGGTAGGTTTGAGTCTTGTCATTCCGGAGTTTTTTTTTGGTGGCTGTATAAAGGGGAATAGAATGTAACCCAGAACGTTATACAGTTTTCCAATAAGAATGAGTCTGGAACTCTTTTCATTTTTAATGATTTGTGTGGGTTTAATGGTGGAGTGAAATGCAATTTTTTAAACACATTAAAAAAATACGCTCTTAATATTTCATGGAAATGTATTCATTTTTGTGTAGAACATGTTTCAAACTAAACAAAGTTCATACTAAAAATAAATTGTACGTATAATCTTGTTCTGTGTAAAATCACATGCATTAAAAACCAATTTTTAGGCACAATGTTATGATACAATGAAAAAAAATGATTTACCAGAAGTCATTTTATTTTCAACGAGCAACAAAGTCCGTCCAAGGACGTTCCGCCACCGTTCGGTGGCATGTTGTAACTCCCTTCAACAGCCGTCTCGACCGGCATACATGTGAATCACGTCAAAAATACTATTCATTATAGTTAAAATAAATAACTCGTAAAAACAGAGCTTTTGACTTTTTAAGTCCCAACGCGCATAACTCAAAATAAAGTCTTGGAAGAAATACTGCACCAAAAATAACTCGTTTTGAAAGTCCGCGTAAACTTGATATGATGGGCTGTAGGAGTCATATGTGTTTGAGAGACCAATCGCTATAGATGACGGGACAGAACTTAGCCTTTTATTATATAGGATGATGACTAGAATTTTTTAATTCAAAACATGTAAAGGCTGCGGCAAATCATAGTTATATTTTATTCTATTAAAAGAATATAGTTTTTTTTTAAATTTTTTTTTATAGTTTTTTTTAAATTATTTTATAGTATGATTTTCCCCGAAAATTTTAAAAGATTTAAATCATGGAAGAAATAGTATTTCGTTACGGTTACATTTAAGGATTAAAAAATAATATTAGTACATTTTTTAAATTTAAATTTCAGATCCAAGAAGAAATGGACCAGTGTCTCATGGAAGAGTTCGGCCGTCAATCAAAGCCAGAGGTCGACCAGGACACAACGGAAGCCGACCAGACGGTCGGTGGCCGGAAACTGCTGCTCGAACCCGAATCTTCACTTCCGGGATACTTGAATGACCCACTGGACGTTCACTCCAGCTTTTCGGCCACCCACAGCCACTCCGCCCCCAACTCTCCCCTCAACAGGCGCCCGGTGGACTCGCTGCTGCCGGGATTCACGTCGGGATCCGAGTCCGAGGAGGAACTGGACAACGAGAACTGTTCGGATAAAAACAACGCCGACGACGATAATGACACGTCTGGGTCTTCTAACAACGATGACGTCATAACGATTCGCCTGCACCCGCCGAGCCCGAAAGTGAAGAACCTCCTTAGCTGCGGCAGCCAGGAGAGCGTGAACAAAGTCGACGTGTCATGCGTGAACAGAGCCCTGAACATCCGCGATCCGCCACTCGTCGCCGCGGACGCGCCACAGTGTTGTGATGACGCACGCTACGTCACTGGAAGCGAGCATCTAAACGGGGTTGTTTGTCGTGACGATCCCTCCCCCCGCACCCCGTCCGGTAACACTTACGTCACCGCGTTGAGGAACGGCTCCAGCGCTCAGAGCTTATCCCCGATGAGCTCAACGCTTCCCGAGCTTATCATCTCGAGCGAGGGCGAGATGACCCTCGAAGAGACGGACGACACGCTGGACGATAGCCCCAAGTCGAACCGAATCAAACTCAGGCGCCCGATTCAGCCGCTGCAGAACAACAGGCAGCAGCGGTTCAGAAAGAAGCACCAGTCTCCGAAAAGGGAAATCCCCGGTGAGCAGCGCGGCAAGGCGCGGAAACGTGCGAGCTTCAGGAACACGTTTCGCATCCACCGGGGGAAATACCCGTCCAAGCACATCCTCTCCAAGAAGACGGCCAGCAACGAGAAGAAGGCGTCCAAGGTCCTGGGGATCATCTTCCTCGTCTTCGTCATCCTCTGGACCCCGTTCTTCACCGTCAACATCCTCTCGGCCACCTGCGCCTCCTGCATCAACGACGTGACGCAGGAGATGATGTCCCTTTTCCTGTGGATGGGCTACATCGCGTCGCTGGCCAACCCCATCATCTACACGATGTTCAACACGGCCTTCAGACGCACTTTCATCCGGATACTCACCTGCAAGATCCAGCGGACGTGCGGGAACAAAACCAGCGACAACCCGTACATGAGCTACACGACGATGCTGGCCAGCGAGAGGAGGAACACGATGACTGTCGTGCTTAGGGATGAGTCTAAATGACACGGCGACGTGTCGATAGCTTACAAAGTTATCTAGTAGAACACTAAACTGAACACATATTCATGAAGCTTGAGATCACCGTGCAGCCTCCTCCATCTGCTGGGCAGTGGCATGCAGCATTGTCTGAACGTGGGACTCACTCGCCGCCCTAACCTCCTCTGCTATGTCTAGCGCGGGGCACGAAGACAACAGGTGCACCACTGTCTGAGAGGCTAGGCTGCGATGCCGGCAGTTTGAGTCCATGTTTTGGTCTAGCTTGTTAAAGTATAAGTTGGTTTCGCAATGCTAAGTTCTTTTTTTTTAGTAGGACCTAGTAGATCATTAGATACTAGTAGATCAGTAGATCCTAGTAGATCAGTAGATCCTAGTAGATCAGTAGATCCTAGTAGATCAGTAGATTCTAGTGGATCAGTAGATCAGTAGATCAGTAGATCCTAGTAGATCAGTAGATACTAGTGGATCAGTAGATCAGTAGATCCTAGTAGATCAGTGGATCCTAGTAGATCAGTAGATGCTAGTGGATCAGTAGATCCTAGTAGATCAGTAGATCCTAGTAGATCAGTAGATCAGTAGATCAGTAAATCCTAGTAGATCACTAATTCCTTCAGTCACAATAAGGGATGGAGAGGTTAAAGCCAATTATTATTTTTTTACGCCCCTTACACACAGGATGTAGAAAGGTTTTGTGCCATATATTGAAGGTCCTTGTCCTTCAAACTAAAAGAAGTTCTGCGTTTGCCTGGAGGTGACCCACACAAGTTATACAAAAAGTCCAAACCACAACTGGCTGGACCACATAATCTCATTCACCAAACACCTGCGCTCTGCATCAGTCCTCTAAACACTGGCCCGTGGTGACAATTGGGAATTTTCTTAAAGAATAAAAAGGTATCTACAATTCAGTTTGACATCGAACATTTTAAGCTAATTTCCCCCCGAAATAGTTATGAAATAGATTTGGATTCATTTCTCACTGGGCCGTTCTGGGACATAATCACAAGGGAAATAAATCTTAAAGCCTGAGATAACTAATAAAGTGTGCGTCAACTTCACCAAGAATCATTTTCCACTGAGAAATGGATACAGTTGCGTGACTGTCTGTTTTGTTGTTCTCGGTATTCAATGCAACAGGCCAAGCTAAACGCTCAGCAATTTCTCTTCCGGGAAAAAGAATAATAATGAAAGTCTGCAAACTCTAGCTCGGATCTCTTTCAACCAGACATGTGTGTCTGTCAATGATAATAATCAAATTCTGCAAACTTTAGCTCGGATCTCTTTCAACCAGACATGTGTGTCTGTCAATGATGTCGTTTCTGGAAGGAGATGCTGCAACGTTTTGTGTTGAAAGGATAAACCGCTGCTGAAAATGTTTTTACCTACGACCTAAACGCGTTTTAGACAAAAAATCTTTTAACTTGTTGTGCAATTACAAAAATATTGTGAAGAAATCTGGGTTTCCAAAGGAATATTTTTAAATAAGCCCAGAAAGACATCTAATTCAAGAATAACTATATAAAATGATTACAAGAACAATGCTCTTTTATATTTGATTGTTGAAATCGTCTACTCTTGTTTAAAACTTCAAATTTTCAAATTTTTAGTTTCTTGTGTGTAAAATCTCAATGGATTCTATAGTAAAATGACTGTGATATTATATGACTTTCATGGACATAACACCTAAAAAGATATTACGATGAATTCATTTACTTCATTACATTAACTGTCTGCTATCTTTAAAATATACAAATATTTTTATACACAAAATAATTGATTAAGATTTAGAATGTTGTTGATTATGATTGTCATTTTAATGATGTTTAAATTTACATAATCATCTAATTTGTAACGAATGAAAAAAAAAGTGAATAGTTTTACAGTGTTACCGCAAACGCATTATACAAAATTATTTTATTTAAAAAGAAAAAAAAATTATAGGTTTCTTAAATGTATATCAATATAATTTCTTTCCGTCAAAATTTAGTGATATGTGATAAAGAACAGAAAATAAACATAATAATAAAACGTATTTAAATTCCAATATAAGTTCAAATTCTACAGCAACATTAATTTTATTTAAACTCTAAATAGCAGCGAATAGGGCAAGTGTAACGGTATTACTATACTATAAGTATGGGCCACGATTATTTTGTGAATTTAGTTAGAATTCATCTTTTTATTTTTAATTTTAATCAAATAAACTTCTACTACAGTAATTGTGTTACGCACATCAATGCTATATAGCAAATAGACCCACCAAGACCAGCCCCACAGACACAGTATAGGGGAGGTAAGACGGTTGATCTTAAAAGCATTCAGTTATAGCATAGATTATCTTTCTTTATCATCATTTCTAACACCGGAAAACGTCATAGTTCAAAGAGTAATGTTCTATCTTTAGATTACATTTTAGCGGAACAATGTTTTACAGCGCAAATGAAGTCGAATCACTATGTTCTTAAAATTGTTAGCATAATAAAATTATGAAACTGTTTTTTCCATTTTCAAGTCCAATTTGCTGTCTAAAATTAACTAAGAATTAACAAATAGCTGACAAAATACATTCTTCTCCATATACCTACATGTACACATTGACTCGTATCTTTTATTAAATTTTTATGGAATCTGTCCTTAAAAAAGATAAATATAGCCCCAATATTTCTATTAATAGCTCTCCGCCATATTATGACAAGGCCTATATTAAAAAACCAATAAGTTTTACAACGCCCCATTGCCTTTTAAGCTGCAACATTTATTAGTAGATGTTAAAGTGAGTTCTGGGGAACAATTTCAAAGACTTATTTTATAATGAAATCCAGAATCATTTAATGGTGTACGACAATAACTAAAAATGTCCACAATTCAAACAAATCTGAAAATCCACATTAAAATAGAAACATAAATTTCAATATTATCATCTTCTTTGATTGCATATCATATATTTAAACTATTTTTAGATCGTGTGAGGTAAGAGAATTTATCAAGTTCATTAAAATAATCATTTCATATTTCAATAACAAATCAAAGTTTACTTTCAATTTCAATGTAAAAATTAATGTTATTTCCTTGTAAATATTTCCTTCTGAAAACGTCAAAACAAAAACAAAAAAAATGCGCTGGCGCACCAAAGTAAAAATAGTGTGATTGTGTTTGGTACACATGTTGGTGTTAATGTTTCGTGTTGCCATCCAATAAAGTTTTCTTTGTACGCCTCAAAGGGAATCCCCAATGAGGCGTTGTGGGTTTAACTTTATCCTCTTTAAGATTTAACGGCTTAAAATTATTCCAGATAGATTTGCGTAGCGTAAGCAGATGTTACCCATTAGAAAAATTGACAGTTAAAATTTACCTAATGTGAGTAATGTAGCTTAAAATAATACATTTGAATTGTGACATGTTAAGCCACAAAGTCAAGAAGCACTTTTTAAAATAAGATTATCGTATATACTCGTTCAATAGCCCGTTTGTTCATAAGCCGAACCGCACCCCCCCCCACCACCCCCCCCCCACACACACACACACATTTGGAAGAGAAAAGTATTAAAAGTGTATAACCCGCTCGCAAGCCGAACCCCAAAAGAAATAGGACATCTTAAACAAAATGGTACAATTTTTGTTAATATTACAAGCTAAATCGGTCATTATGATTGTTTACTTTGTACTGCCTATCTTTGTCTTTGCGCTCTTTGTGAGGAAAGAGTTACCGATATTGTTAAAAAAAAATTATTTGGTAAACAGTGACGAAAGCGCATTAAAATTACATTAAATTACATTAAATTACATTAAATTACATTAAATTACATTAAATTACATTAAAATTAGTTGTTGAAAACAAATTTGTAAAACAATTTATTAAAACGTTCACCGAAATAAATAAAATGATTAAATAAGGTAAGTGCAGATGTTCAATGATATATTATTGCTTCTGGTAGAGCAGTTGAATCTTGCAGAATGTAGAAAGAAAAGGACCTTGATGATCTACAATCTACAATAATAACACCGATACTCAATATCTATGCAGAAATCACCTACAACCCACTCGAAAGCCCACTCCCCCAACTCGTTCCCCTAGATTTTGTCCAAAAAAGGTCGTCTTGCGAGCGAGTATATACGGTAATCAGTTTATTTTAATTTTTTGAAAGATAGATATTTGATCAAAAGTTATAATCGATTAATTGAAATACAACATAAAATTTCCAATGAAAATTAGAATTTATAAATAAATAAAAGACTGGACAACAAAAAATAAATAAAACCTATATTTTTTTACATAAGGTACTTTTTTAAAAAAGGAATATACCATGAATGGATACATAATGTTATGTATATAATTGTGATAATTTAATTTTTAATAATAATGTTATTTTTTCCCTTTATAAGTTAGTTTTTTATTATATACTTTGGATTATTTTAACTTCATATGCAGTGTTGAGAAGAGATACAAAAAAATATGAAAGAATCAAGATAGAGAATGATAAAAGTGAAGACAAAAATAATTAATTCTGTAAACAAAAATATTTGAATTATCTTTCGTAATGTTTGACGCTTTGGCAACTAGAGTACAGGAAGTATTGTTTCGTCTATCAGAAATGGCAAATTTTGATTTATTATTAATGTATTTATTATATGTGTCATAATGTGTGTCAATTAAAATATATGAATGACGTTAAAAAAGATGTGTTAGAGGGAATAGAGGCATTGATAAAGAAAAATAATTGTTCAGTTTCAGGGAAAACGTTCATCAAAGTAATACATAAATAAATTAATTGTTTCTGAGAAAGGAGCAATTAAAATGTTCAGAAACTAAAGAAATGAGTGTGTAGTTTCTGAGAAAGGAGCAATTAAAATGTACAGAAACCAAAGAAATGAGTGTGTAGGTTATGAGAAAGGAGCAATTAAAATGTACAGAAACTAAAGAAATGAGTGTGTAGTTTATGAGAAAGGAGCAATTAAAATGTACAGAAACTAAAGAAATGAGTGTGTAGTTTATGAGAAAATACAAATCTAACTCCTACACAAAGGATCGTTCAGATTCTATGAAAACGAACATATAAAGCATATTGATATGTTTATGTTGTTACTGAGAAAATTTCATTACGATACGAGTATAGCTATAAGGCTATTACATATAGTTTTTTGAGAACGCGACAGTGAATCTACCACTTAATAGAAGCTAAATGCCACATTGTATGTCTGCAGTGATTTGGTTTTGAAATGTCAGTTTCGTTGGAGACAATCATACATTTTGTGACGTAAGTGATCATGACTGGTTTATTTTCTTTCATTAAGTGTTGTAACAATTTTTCGTTTTGATTTGCATTATTTGGTCTGATGGTGTCAATAACAGTGCAATGAAATTTTAAAAAATCTCGACCGTTATTTGTTTGTTTGTTATTATTAACTAATTACTTAAAGAATGCTTTTACAACGTTACGTCTTTTAGCTTGTATGAGAGGGGTTAAAAAAAACGTAAAAAACCAAGTTTTTGACTACAAATCCTTTATGTACGAGAAGTAACTAAAAGAATGTTCATTATAATACGCAGCGCCAGACCATCCAGAAATACAAAATTGCAGTTGTGTCGTAAAACATGTTTAATATAATGCGCACCGATCAGGAATATGTTTATAAAAAGAGCTGTCAATAAAATACGCACCTTATTGCGCGACAGAAAGGTTGTTCAATATAATACGCACCGCGACGCTCTATCTCAAAAAATAGCATGATACAGAGGAATAAATAAAATAATCTAGCAAGTGGGTTAAAAATCGATCAAAAGTTTTAGCGACAAGGTCGGTCGGCCGCAGACACCACGAGTTAATATAAAGGATTTAAAAATAACATGATTCATAGAGATAAATAAAATAATCTAAAAATTCAATAATTTAATTACAGTACATGCGATCGATCTGAAATTTTGATACATCGTTTTTATCATCGGTACAAAACTGTCTGCAAAATTTCAGCTCGCTAGCTTACGAGAAAGTGGGTTAAAAATCGATCCAAAGTTTTGGCGACAAGCAAGCAAAAAATCAACCAAACAAACAGAAACCACGAGTTAATATAAAGAATTTAAAAATAAAACAATATACTTTGCAATGTCACGTAGTGTCTGTCCGTGACGCTATTAATTTTAGAAAGCAGCGCACCAAATTACTGCACCAAAGCATCAAAAGTTGAGCAAATTAAAGAAGCGCTGTAAAAAATATTATATGACGTCATTGTTTTAGCTCATATTTTAATTTTGGAAAAGGGAACAATGTAAAAAGAGGATTTGATGATGGTTAATTATAAAATCAAAAAACAACCCCTATTATAAAATACTGTGTGTACATTTCAGAAAGTTTAATATTTCGTATTTATCAAACAAGGACAAGTTAGTTGGGCTTTTGAAGAAGGTCGGCGCGGTAGGCGCCCTAAAAAAGTGATTTTTTTCAAAATAAATAGATTTCAGCTGAAAACTTCCGTCATTTTTGACGGTTGATACGCTAGTATATATATATTCTTCAACTTGATGGCTCTTTGGAGGTATGTGTGTAGAAATTAGGGGTGTACCGAAGTCAAATTTTTGAAATCTGGCTGGATCCGGATTTGGCCGGATTTAAAAAGTGAAATCCGACCGAAGCTGGAGCCAAAGACGGATTTGTAAAAAAGACCGGATACTGGATTTGTCGGAGCCCGAGCTATTATATGTATATACATTTTATAGCTCTACCTGCCAGCCGGATTTGGTCAGACTTATGAAACGAGATTCTGACGGAGCCAAATCCGGAGACGGATTTGTAAAAAAAAAGCCGGATTCCGAATTTGCCGGAGCCGAAATCCGGTACACCCCTAGTATAAATAATTAACAATAGAAGAATATTCATAAGGGATGTTCTAGGTCAGTGGTTTGTTGTAGCTTGTAGATGTCAAATTATAAGGTGCAGGACAATGTATATATTCAAAGTATTGTTCTAAAAAATTGGAATCCTATTAATGTTCAAGATTATTTGGTATATTATTTAATTACATCAGTTTGTCTTTGGCCAAAAATGGTTCAAGGAAATAAATGATGTTTAAAAGATGGAATTAACCCTTGATGTTGAAGATTTTTTTGAAAGATTATTTTGATAACAATGCTGCACGTGGAGATTTGCAAACCTTGGCTTCGGCCGACGGTTTTTGCTTGTGAAACTTAATTGTTGTTTCAAAAGCCCGATTTCGCCAACGATGGAACTGACGAATTCAAATACGTGTTGTTGTTTTTTAACCCATAATTAGCTATCTACAAAAGTTTATATAAATGTCCTCAAAACATGAAATCGCCACGAATGAAATGCGTTGCATTTTGCATTATTTGTCTGGTTCCTCTAAACCTTGTCATGTCAGTGTACTACCTTCATTAAGATATTGATAAAATAGTTTGATATTCTGAGCGGTCTTATCTCAACAGCAATGTTCCCTTTCAACTGCGTGGCCACGCAGTAGTTAATCAATACCGCGCAGCAAATTTGGTTAAATATTGCACTAAAAATGGATACAGTGCAACTTTGCACAAGAATTTATTTTTAATTTGCACACGAAAGAGTGAACCTTAGGGGGACCATTGCTCAACAGAAGAATAAATGAAAAGAAGCAGAAGAAGACCCAAGATAAGAAACTAATCGATGAACACACATTCACTACATGTAGTTTGAGACATGAAACTCTTAAAAAGTCTTTCTATTTAATGTCTTACTCGAGCTACATATCGCAGCTATGACTTATCCTACCAACACACTTATCAGCACTTCTTCAACTGTCTGTCGAATAGAGGGTGGGGCGAATATTTCTTGGCCAAGCACGGATGCTACAGCACTGCAAATAACACTACATGTACCTAGAACACAACTAGAGGGTAGAAGAACAAACAGCAAAGTTTTAATATTATATGAATCATTAAAAGCTTACTTGAAAATACAGCAAAATAAAAAAATGTAAGGTGACATCAGAGAGATAAATAAAAACGCGCTTCGTGGAGTACAAACAAAATTCTCCTTCTTCCAGTTTCGAATCGGATGTGCAATATGATTCCTGAACTAACTGGAAAACGAACACACTATCAACATTTAAAACTCTAATATCAGTGCGCGAATAGACATAATGCATGTTGTGTTAGATGCGAAATCTTGTGTGTAGAAGGAGAGTGTGTCATATTTACCATATAAGATACAATCCATAATTTCGGAAATATTTATGAAATTCATTTTTCGTAAAAATAAAGTTTTGCACCCCCAGGTTGTTTCACTCCATGTCGGTGCACTGACTAACGGATTGTTTGTCCAGCCCTGCAGGAGGCCCCTGCTACTAGTTCAACAAAATCCTCTCCTTTTGCAACTGCATTTTTATAATACAAAAACTATCCTTAATGTATTAACTATAATCTTTATATTAATCTTTTTTTTATAACACGAAAACTATCTTTTATTTATGAACCATAATTATAATCTTCTCATTGCTTGAACTATTTCTTTTTAACTATACGTCTTTTCATAAAGTTTCACTTAACACCAATCTTACGCCATTTTAAATAGAGCCTCACCCAATCGAGATAACGTCATGGCTCATCATTGGTTTCTCATTTGAAAAATAACTCTGTATTATTTTTTCTCCATCATTTATTGTTTCCCCTTTTACACACTAGTCTAGAGATAAAAATTGAGACGTGAGAAAAACTTTATTTCTTCTATTGTTTTATCTCAACATTTCTCAGCTGTTATTCCAGTTGGGTCCATCCGTTCATCACACAATTTCATTTACATAGAATAGATTGATATTTGTGATTATCTTAAGTTGCTGTTCCTATTGTTTTATCTCAACATTTTGAATAAGCACAACTGATCTATCGCACTCGCCCTGTCCTTTATTTTGTTAAAAAGAGGACCTTGACAGAAAGAAAATAGACGAAATATTTATTGAATTAATTTACTTCTCTTGACATAAATACTTAAACCACGTCAAGGCTTTAGAGTCTCTAACACACAGCGATTGGAAACTGTACTTGGAAATTAAAACAGCAGGAGCTGTTATTCCAGTTGGGTCCATCCGTTCATCACACAAATTAATTTTCATAGAATCAATTGATATTTGTGATTATCTTAAGTTGCTGATCCTTTGTTGTTTCACGGATTCAATAGTGCATGAAAATTAAGTCGGGCAAAGAAAATAAATATAAAGAGAGAAAGAGGCAAGATAAAAGGATGAGAGAGAAAGAGAAAAGAACAAAAAGGACAAGAATGAGGCAGAGAAAGAAAGAGGGAAATAGATTTAGTTTTAAAAGAGAGGGAAAATAAGAGCAGGAAAACGAGTGTGTAAAGAAGAGAGAGATAGAAAAAGAGAAGAAAGACGAGGAATAAGAGCGAGGGTGAAAAGGAAAATGTGAAATGTAGAAAAAGAGTCAGAGAGAGAAAGAGATAGAGGGATAGAGAGAAGGTGACGAGAAAAAACAGCAGGAAAACGAGTGTGTAAAGAAGAGAGAGATAGAAAAAGAGAAGAAAGACGAGGAATAAGAGCGAGAGTGAAAAGGAAAATGTAAAATGTAGAGAAAGAGTCAGAGAGAGAAAGAGATAGAGCAGGGGTTCCCAACCAGTGGTGCATGCACCCCCAAGGGGTGCATGAGCAGGTTCCAGGGGGTGTATGAACCATTCAGAGAAAAAAAAAGAAAAAGAGGAAGAAAAAAAAAGAAGGAAAAAAGAAGAAACAAAAAACTGATAATCTGAAAATGTAAACCATAAGCAAGGCATGCCGCGTTAAAGGGCGCTCATATACAACCTTTTTTACTCGCCCGCGTATCGTTCTGCGCATGTCAAAAGTGGACGGAAAAAACATTTTCGCAAAATTTACGTTTCGCTCTACGTGCTCCTCGGAATTTCGTGTTTTAAGTCACAGTTTTCTAAATATAATTTAAATTTGTCATCAAATACGTCAGATATATGTCTTCCCGTGACCCTCTAACGGTTTTGAGAGGATGTATACGTTGGGATTTTTTTCCTTCACTTGTATTGCTCGGTACGCTGCAAAGGTCTTAAAAACGTTAATTGTAAGCCATTAATCGTCATTGAGTTTCAATTTGAAACCTGAAATCCTGAGTTAAGCATCCAATTCCGGTCATTAAAAACATCAAATTCGTCAGTTAAAAATTTGTCTGTGACTGGTACGACTTTCCGATTGTCATCACCCCCTCAAAATCGTTAATAAATAATAAAAAAAGAGAGAGAGAGAGAGATGGAACACAAAAGCCTCAGTGCTTCCTCTGTGGAAAAATCCTGTGCAATGACAACATGAAGCCTGTTAGACTCCGAGAGCGATTGGAGAAAGTACATCCATCCAATTCCAAGGACAGTGTTGAGGTCTTCAAGCAGAAGAGAGCTTGTTTCTTGACCTCAGCTACCTTGCCCAAGCTTGGATTTTCTTTGTCACAGAAACCTGCACTGGAGGCATCTTTCAAGGTTGCATATCTAATTGCAAAGATCAAGAAGTCCCACACCATTGGAGAAACTTTGGTGAAGCCTTGTGCTCTGGAGATGGTGGAACTGATGTGTGGTCACCAGCAGAGGAAGCAGGTTGAGAAATTTCCTTTATCCAATGACACTATTCATTCCAGGATTAGTGACATGGCTGCAGACATTCTGTATGAAGTCTTGTGCGAGATGAGAAGCAGTCCTTTTCCATTTAGCATGCAGCTGGATGAATCCACTGATGTAGCACAATGCAGTGAGATTGTTGTATTTCTGAGATATCTCAGTGGATTGCTGAAGGAGGAATTTCTCTTTTGTAAGCCACTGCTAGCTACTACCAAAGCTGCTGATGTGCTGCAGCTAGTCAGGGCATTTTTCATTGAAAACCAGTTTGACTGGACTTCAAGAATTTCTTCCATTTGCAATAGGTGGTGCTCCCTCAATGCTCGGTAATAAGTCAGGATTTTCAGCACTGGTAAAGAAAGAAGTTCCAGATATTCTCAATACACATTGTATCCTTCATCGTCAGGCCCTGGCATGCAAAACTCTACCTCCAACCTTGAAGTCTGTTCTTTCTACTGCAGTCCAAGTTGTAAATTTTATCCGCTCACATGCCTTGAACCACCGCCTCTTCAAGTTGTTCTGTCAGGAGGTGGTCTCTGAGCATGAAGTTCTGCTCTACCACACTGAGGTGCGCTGGTTGTCCAGGGGACGGATACTTTCTCGGTTAGTAGAACTGAGAGTGGAGCTTGTCATTTTCTTGCGAGAAAAAGAGAGTGACTTTGCTGACAAGTTTGGCTGTCCAAATTTCATTTATTACTTGGAATATCTGGCTGACATCTTCACCATCTTGAATAAGTTGACCACATCTCTCCAGTGACCTGCTGTGACTGTAATGGATGCTGCTGACAGGTTGCACGCTTTCCTTAACAAAGTGCCACTATTCCAACGACGACTAGAAAAGTCCAACTTGACCAACTTTCCACTCTTGGATGAAGTTTTAATATCTGGTGCAGAAGGAAGCACTGAGGGATCACTGTCTGACAAAATCAAAGGGGACATTTCAGTGCACCTTTCAACATTGCAAAAGTCCTTTGATGTGTATTTCTGTCTAGAAATTGCTAGGAAAGACCTTTGGATTCGCAATCCTTTTCTCTGTGACTTGGACAACATTGATGACATTGACTTTGCTAAAGACGACCTGATTGATTTGAGAACCAGAGAAGTACTGAGGAGTGCCTTGAGTTGCAATACCTTGATTGAATTTTGGTGCGCCCAACTAGATTCCTACCCACAACTAGCCAAGAGGGCAGTACCGACTCTCCCTCAATTTGCCACAATCTATCTCTGTGAAGCAAGATTCTCAACATCTGTGTCGATTAAAACCAAGGCAAGGAATATGTTGAGTGCAGAGGATGTCATGAGAGTTGCTTTGTCCAAAACAGTCCCCAGATTTGAATCGCTGCTTGATCATAAGAAGCAGCAGATCTCTCACTAAATTCCCCATTGCCTATTGTCAATACTGTTGTGTTCCTAAAATAAACATAGTTTATTACGCATTTTCTGCAAGTTTCACGAGGGGGTGCATGAACTTTTGGGGGCATCTGAAGGGGTTCATGGACCCCAAAATGTTAAGAACCACTGAGATAGAGAAATAGAGAGAAGGTGGCGAGAAAAAACAGAGAGGCAGAGAGCGAGGTAATGTTAAATTAAAAATGGAAAATTATAAACAAATTAACCATGTTCGTATTAAAAATAGAAAAAATATATTTAAAAAACTGAAGACCTAAGAAACGGTTGCGTGACATTTTTTAAAATTTTTAATTATGTCCTGTCTCTGATAGAGGATCAAAAATATAATGTTCTGAATTAGATTTTATGATAAAATTATGTATCTATTTTTGAACTTTAAAACTTAAATATCTCAAAACTACACAAATTTTACATAGACGATTCCTCCCTTGAGCTCTGCAAATGCATTCAATTATTCAATGATAAAATATAAATTGAAAATGGGGATTTCAACATTTAACCACAGAAAAAATAGACTTTTCAAATTAAATGCACGCTTTAAAATGGTGTCAAATAACTATTTAAAAATGTTGGAGACAACAGACATAAGAAAGCTCCTCGAAAGTGATGCTTATAAAATGTATTTTACTATGATTTTTTACATTTTGTCTGATGATTTTTAAAAGAACATCCACCAACAAGCATCCACCAACAAGCATCCACCAACAAGCATCCACCAACAAGCATCTACAAACAAGCATCCACCATCAAGCATCCACCAACAAGCATCCACCAACAAGCATCCACCAACAAGCATCCACCAACAAACATCCACCAACAAGCATCCACCAACAAGCATCCACCACAAGCATCCACCAACAAGCATCCACCAACAAGCATCCACCAACAAGCATCCACCAACAAGCATCCACCAACAAGCATTCACCAACAAGCATCCACCAACAAGCATTCACCAACAAGCATCCACCAACAAGCATCCACCAACAAGCATCCACCAACAAGCATCCACCAACAAGCATCCACCACAAGCATCCACCAACAAGCATCCACCAACAAGCATCCCCCAACAAGCATCCACCAACAAGCATCCACCAACAAGCATCCACCAACAAGCATCAACCAACAAGCATCCACCAACAAGCATCCACCAACAAGCATCCACCAACAAGCATCCACAAACAAGCACCCACCAACAAGCATCCACCAACAATATTTAATGTAAATCCGAAACAAAAAAAATCATTCAAATGCAAATGCAAATGTTGCTGACGACTGAAGATGATGACGTTTTGTCAAACAACGTTAGACAGACAACATTAGGCAGATACAAATTTAAAGGCCAGGAGATAGCGCCGACTCGCTTCAGATGTTTGTAATTCCAAGTGTTCCAAGGAGACAGGCGAAGACGAAGATGGTAGGCGATATTCTGCTGGTCGGTGCCATGTTTTCAAACCTATTGGATCGAGAAGCTGAAAAATAATAATGGATGAATTAACGCCAGAGTTTCTTATAAGAAAGGTACAAGTACCTACTTTGATGACGTCGAAAGGTACAAGTACCTACTTTGATGACGTCGAAAGGTACAAGTACCTACTTTGATGACGTCGAAAGGTACAAGTACCTACTTTGATGACGTCGAAAGGTACAAGTACCTACTTTGATGACGTCGAAAGGTACAAGTTCCTACTTTGATGACGTCGAAAGGTACAAGTACCTACTTTGATGACGTCGAAAGGTACAAGTACCTACTTTGATGACGTCGAAAGGTACAAGTTCCTACTTTGATGACGTCGAAAGGTACAAGTACCTACTTTGATGACGTCGAGAGGTACAAGTACCTACTTTGATGACGTCGAAAGGTACAAGTACCTACTTTGATGACGTCGAAAGGTACAAGTACCTACTTTGATGACGTCGAAAGGTACAAGTACCTACTTTGATGACGTCGAAAGGTACAAGTACCTACTTTGATGACGTCGAAAGGTACAAGTACCTACTTTGATGACGTCGAAAGGTACAAGTACCTACTTTGATGACGTCGAAAGGTACAAGTACCTACTTTGATGACGTCGTGGCTCGCACTTCCCTTATGCAAACCCACCCAAGGTTTCTAAATACTTAAGCAGCTGACCTAAAACTTTTTACGCCATCTGGCTTAAGTCTGTGTGTCAAATATCAAAGTTGACCATAATAATTTTGCTCATAATACTGAAAACTTATTTCTTGTCATGAATTAACTCTCTTGCTTTTTTAACGTTACCTCAAAAAATCAATTCGTAAAATATCGCACCGACAAATCAATCTTAACCACAATTTAGATTAACCTGTGCCGCCGTTTAGCGTACGGCTAACGATATTTAACCTTGGTTTTATAACCATATATCGTCACTGCCTACTACCTAACAAACTTTACTTTTCAACAATTCGACTTTGCATATTTGTCAGCTTAAAGG